>JAQQPU010015075.1:0-21775 GCA_029168905.1 Artemia sp. Kazakhstan ARC1039
CATTCTAAGAGATATAAAAAAAGTTAAAAAAAATTACTATGTTAAAAAAAATAAAAAAGTTAAAAAAATTAAACTTAAAAAAAGTATAAAAAAATAAATGGGGATGGGGGCCAAAAAGTTAGAGGGCGGGGGGGGGCACTTGAAGTTTGGGGAGAGGGTGCCCTTGGAGGTTGATGCCCTTGAGGGTTAGGTTCATTGGTGGTTGCGGTCCTTGATGGTTCAAATCCATAACCATCTCACTAGTTGATTTCTAAGGATTTCTAATGATTTTTCTGAATTTCTATATTATTCTTTTCTTGGCATCTGCAACCTTATTAGTTTCAACTTTTTACTGTCAGAATTGAACATTTAATTCGTTCGCTTGTCTAACTCTCAAAGATGAGGTCTGAAAGACGTTCCGATAACTTTTTTCTTACATATTTATAACTCTTAATGGAGCCTCTATATTGTAAATTTGAACTTGTTTATTAAGGCGACCACAACCTAGACATTCTAACTTTTTCCTGTCCAAATAATCCCTAAAATGTCTTAATCTGTTTCACCCAAATAATCCTCTAAAATGTCTTAATCTGTTTGCACAAATAATCCTCTAAAATGTCGCGATCTGTTTCGCCCTAATTATCCTCTAAAATGTCTCAATCTGTTTCGCCCAAATAATCCAATAAGATGTCTCAATCTGTTTCGGTAAAATAATCGCCTAAAATGTCTCAATCTGTTTTGCCCAAATAATCCTTTAAAATGACTCAATCTGTTTCACCCAAATAATCCTCTAAAATGCCTCAATCTATTTCGCCCAAATAATCCCCTAAAATGTCGATTAATCTCTGACGGTTCCTTTGTTTTGGCAACTGTGCACTGACACATTTAAAATTCTCAGTAAACCATTCCCGCGTTGAATATATTCAGTCTCTATTAATCTCATTGTATCTCGTTTGAATTTCTGAAAATTATTTAAGATGTCCTAGTTACACTATTAAGGCTTCGAAATAATAATTCCAGAATTTATCTCTCATCCTAAAGAATTTTAAATTACATATCTCTTATACACTAGAACCTACAGGCTTCATCTCTCTCCCTCGGTGAAGCCATAATCATTCCCCTCTGTATCTATTACACTTAGAAACATCTTAAATCTAGCTTTTAATAATCCTTCCAAGCTAAATTCCTGGAAGTCAGGTGATGTCACTCCCGTTAGTATTCCACCTCTCTGATTGGCCTAGTAATAGGCGTGTGGCTGTGAGTTCACTCCCGGTTGTAATCAATATGGCCTCCCTACTGCTTTTTAAGTGACCAAAAAGATGTGAAGGCAACTAGCCTCTCTCCCATGTCACCTTTTTTCCAAAAGACATGCGATCAAAATTTTAGATAACCACTTGATTCGGCATAGTACCCCTGGGGATGACATGAAACCCCACAACCCCTGGGAAAAGGTTGTCAGCTATGGAATTTGCCCATTGTTTACTTATAGTATTTGTTATACGGAAATATGCGGAAATTCTTCTAGGGAAGGGAGTTTTCAGTCTGAAAGAAAGTTTCCGAGGGAATTTTTCAGGGAACATTTTACTTGGGAAGAGGGGAGATTTCCTGGCATGATTTGAGAAAAAATGGTTAGAAATTAGTTTAAAAAATAGTTGTTTTTTTCAATTGAAAGTAAGGAGCAGCATTAAAACTAAAACTAAAAGAAATTATTCCGTATACGAGGAGAGGAGCCCCTTCCTCCTCCCTCTTTCTTTACGCTTAAGTTAGACTTTTTACCCAACTCCTTGAGAACGATTTCTGAAACACAAGGGCCGTTGAATTTGAATGAGAAGTATTTTTAAAGCATTTTAGATTTTAAGACGTTAGGGTGTTGAATGGAATTTCGAACGTGACTATATTCCGGGCACAAATACAGCCACTTCATTCGGTGGTTTAAATTGGTTTTACAGTGGCATTGGTAAATGGCGCGGCCGCATTTTTTACACTACGGGAACAAAGTGTAATATTTATCAACAATTTTTTAAAATATGCGTCATAATGAAGACGATAATACAGACTCAGTAATTTTGGTATCCTGTCGAGTTTCGGGTAGGGCTATATTAGTCCTTGACAGCAGGCCAAAATCTCGTGAAGTATCATTAAATTGCAAGATGATTTAATTTATTAAAAGTCAATCTGCTGGAAGTGAACGTTTTGCCCATATAGTTGGTATTGAAGACTATAGGCTCCCACGTAACCTCAACCCACGTTCAACTCATTCCCCCTTTAACTCTACTTTCATTCAACTCGATCCTCGTTAAAGTCAACATCCGTATAATTCAACCTTATGCAATTAAATTCAGTTCATATCCACCCCAATTCAATTCAATCCCTGCAACAGGTTAGGTTGGGTTATGCTAGGTTGAATGTGGGGGGGGGGGTCGATGCACCAAGACTAGAAAACGAGCGGAAACTAAGATGACTAGAGCTGACGCACCCTTCCATGCCTTCGAAAGACCAGCACACAATTTGTACTTTACTACTGAAAATAATCCTTATTTTGAGCTGAGCTTATTTTTTAGCCTTGAATCCTTATTTTGACCTCATTTTTTTGTCATCAGTTTCTTGGTTATCACAAAAGAGGGCGTCTCATCAATTAAGTCTCATTGCTTTTTTTTTCTCCGGCAACGTTTTTTTAATTCCTGTCATTACGAGAAGTGTCATTGTTTGTTTTTTTTCCGTTTTTTTCTTATTTGACAATAATCCTTTTTCTTTCTTTTTTTCTGTAGAGAAATACAACCGTTATTTCCTTTAACAGGATAGTGTCATTGTTCTTTCTTTTTTTTTTAGTCGGATAAAACATTACGGTTTATATGAATTAAAACGTCATGGTTGATATATAAAGGGTTGTCCTTTTTTTTACGTGTAATCCTTTTGTCTGAAGATGTCAATTTCCCTCTTTTGCTTTCTTCCGTTTTTGTAGTTATCAACGGCTGTAATCATCCGTGGGTGCAACTTTGCATTGATTTAATTCTTTAAAGTGCAATTTTACTTGAAGATTTTATAACATCACATTTGTTGGAAGTAATTTGCCTTGAACCAAAATATTCCTTAGTCTTAAGGGGAAGTGCGTGGAGTATTGTCTCAATAGGCCTTGACAATATGATTACATATAATAAGCGATAATACCTTTTGCAGTGGCCACAATTAACGACACTTTACGTTATACTACTACTACTACTAACAACTCACCGTAGCACCAAGCCGCCTGAGGTCAACACGGCTACGCACGCTCCTCCTCCATCCCAACCTATTCAAAACCTCCCTGTTTATATCCTCCTAGGAAGTTCCAATTTCTCTTAAATCTTTCTTAATGACATCCTCTCACTCTAACCGCGGACGACTTGCTTTCCATTTGTACCTTGACGGTTGTCAAAAAAGGACAATTTTTGGCAATCTGTCATCCTTCATCCGCAGAACGTGCCTTAGCCATCTCAACCTTTCTCTCATTATAGCCCTAGAAAGTGGTATTGAACCACAGTTTTCGTACAGCCTACTTTTTGAAGTACTGTCAGTCAGCCGGGTACCCAGAACAATCCGTAGGCAATTTCTCTGGAAACATTTGGCAAATCTTCCTCCGTTTTTCGGATCGCCCATTCTTTAGAACCATATTTGATCACTGTCATCACTGTAGCTTCCAATATTCTAATCTTAGTTTGAAGACTTATCTTCCTATTCTTCCAACCTCTTTTCAACTGTGAGAAAAAACACCCTGAGCCTTGGCTATTTTACTTTTAAAATCTTCACTGCTCCCGCTATCTTTACTAATAATACTACCAAGGTAAGTGAAGTTGTCCGCCTGATCAATATTTTCGTTACCCAACGTCACCTTTTCATCCTCACTTATTCCTAGCCTTAGTGACTTTGTCTTCTTAACATTAATTTGCAACCTATTCTAGCATCTTGAACACGTAAAATCTCTAAAAGTTTATTGATTTTGCTCCCACTCCCATCTAAGATGCTTAAATCATGAGCACAATTCAAGTCCAGCAAAGTTTTTCCTCCCCATTTGATTCCGTGTTCTCACATTGCCTCTCTTGTGCTCTCTAAGACAAATTCCATCAAAATGATCCATATAAAGGTTGATAGAACACAACCCTGCTTAACTTCAAAGAAAAAATGACGAAAAAAGCAGATAAAAGTTAAGGTAATGGCGGATAAAAGTAATGCTACTTTATCTTATGACGGACTTCATTATAGACATAATTAAAAAATAGATTTAAATATCAGTTTCCTCTTGCCCACAGTTGTGTCTACCACGTTGTGGTAAGAAATAGGGCATTATTATTAAAAAAAAAAAAAAAAAAAAAAAAAAAAAAAAAAAAAAAAAAAAAAATAATACTGCTCGTCTAAAAGAGGCCTAAGTGAAAGTCGCTTATTGAATTCCTTCGTCTGCTTGTGTTTGCTTCAATTTTCCATTGCTTACCAAAAAAATGTATGAATTAGTTCTTCCTCAAGTTTAGATAAATGCTAAAATCATGTCTGTAATTTTTTTTATATCATTTAACGCTTTTTGAAGAGATTATTAAACTTTTTCTGATTTAGATACACAGGGGGGAGGGGGTGTCACTGAAAATTAGAAACGATGGCAATAGTTATAACTCTTTTACGAATTGGTACGGTATTGTTAAACCGTTTTCAAAGTGAGCTGGATTTCTTACAAAACAAAGTTCGATTTTGTGTATCTGTTTTTAGTTCCTTTTTTTTAATATTTCTATAAGCATCGATTGTGATTTATGCAAGTGCAGTTCTTTTTGCAGTGCTAAGTCGACTGCAAGCAGTATTTCACCGCCAGATGAATTTATTGTCAAATCCCCCCACGGAGATTCCCATGTGCCTGACGTCACAATCCCAAGCTATATATTTTCAAACATACGATATCCAGAAAAAATTGCATTGGTAAGACTTATTTACTTTGGTAATTGATTTAAATACCAAGTATCACACTCAAAGGTTGAAGATTGGGGGTGTCTCTTGAGATAATTTCCCCTACTCCCTGAAATTCGAATCTCTTCTATTCTGAAATAAATTGTGGGCAAGCTATTTCATTCAATGCACTGAACATTTCAATCTAAAAAGTATATCATCTGGAACAGGCATCTGGAACTGTATTTTAGGCCTAATTAGGATCCCACAAATAACAAAAGTTGCGAAGCCCCGGACTCATAAGATGTGTGTCAAAGTTCTGCAGTCGCAAAGTTTGTTTAAGCATTAATTAAAAACAAACTTTCCGCAAAAGACGTTTTTCAAAGAAAAGTAAAGAGCGACATACAACAAAAGATGAGCAAAAATAAGGTTAAATAATAGTTCAAGCTTAAAATGAATAGAAATAACTATCAATTGATAAATGAAACTCACAATGAGCAGATAATACAATAATTAATTAAGTCAGACATAAAGCGAACGGCGTTATTTGTGCTTTATGTCAACCCAGTAAACATCTATAAACTCAACATTTGGTTTGCAATTAGAAGACACGGAAGGCTTTGCCACTTTCATTGGAAATTTGCTGTACATTTGGGCAAGATTAAAGAAGAAAATTTACATCAAGAACTATGAATGAACTGTGTCATTGAACTCTCTCTGAAAACAATCTAGTGCATAATCCGAAATTTCATTATTTTGTGAGTGGCACGAAAAATTATTTATTTTGTTGTGTATAAATATGCTAGTTTCAGTTTTATTGTTTTAGTACCTCTACTGAAGACGGTCGCTGGATATGTGACCGAAATATCTGGACTTTTTACCTGTTTTTTCACTGTCTAAATAAATGGATTAATCCCCATTTGAAAGTTTTTTTGCCCGTCCAATATTCCCTCAAAGTATCAGCTCTGTCTCTTAAGCCGTTATTTTACACACTTGAATGTACCTGAGATACCACAGATACGCCCTTTTGACAATCTGGATGCCCAACTGTTTTTATTAAATAAAATATCTCCTTCGAGATTCCCTAAAAATTTCAACATAAATCCTCTGGCTCTACCAGGTAGAGCCCATCTGAGGTAGAGTCTACCACATACAATGCAGACATGCGCTTTTGACAATCTGGATGTAAATAATGAGTCTGGGTTTAGGCTAACACCCCCCTCATCATTTTCTGAAATTGTAAACTGAATACCTTAACCGTTCATGAGATATTGCAGATACGGCATTTCGTCAAGCTGGATACACATAATGTACATGTAAATAATGAGTCTGGGTTTAGGCTAACACCCCCCTCATTATTTTCTGAAATTGTAAACTGAATACCTTAACCGTTCATGAGATATTGCAGATACGGCATTTCGTCAAGCTGGATACACATAATGTACTTGGATTTAGTTCAACATTCTCTGAAAGTTTCAATATACTACCCTTAGCCATTCCTGAGATGTTGCAGATGTGCCATTTTATTAGTGATAACCCAGATGCACAGAGTGTCTTTTGATTTAATTCAATATCCCCCTTACCTTTCCCTGAAAGTTTCCACTTTTATAACCTTAGCTGCTCCCGAGATATTTCAGATACGCCCTTTTGACAACCTGGATGCACACGGTGTCTTGCTTTGATTCAACAGCTCTCTCACATTTCTTAGAATGTTTTTTAACTTAATACCCTTAGCTGCTCCTAAGGTATTCCAGATATGCCACATTGACAATCTTGATGAGCTTAGTTCCTTCTGATTTAATTCAATATCTCCCTTGGAGTTTCTTGGAAGTTTCGACTTAATGCCCCTATCTGTTTCTTAGGTATTACTAGGGTGCCTTTTTCAGGACATGGAGGCACGTGGGGTGTTTTTGTTTTTTTTCAACCCCTCCTCTTCACCATTCCCTGAAAGTTACAACTTCATATCCTTAGTCGTTTCTGAGACATTACTACAAATATGACTTTTTGAAAACCTGGAAGAACATAGTGTGTTTGGATTTAGTTCAACATGCCCTGGAACTTTCAATTTAATTCCCATATTCTTGATACGCCCTTTCGACAACATGGATGTACATAGTGTCTTTTGATTTAGTTCAACTTCCCATTAACTTGCACTGAAATTTTAATCTCAATACCTTGGATGCGCTTGGATGCATTTAGTGTCTTTTGATTTGGTTCAAAACCGTAAGTAATGGATTTAGCCGTTTTGAGATATTTAAAATACGCCTTTTAGACAACCTGAATGTACATAGTGTGTTTTGATTTAGTTCAAATCCCGCTTAACATTCATTGAAAATGTCAATTTAATATCCCTAGTTGCTCTTGAGATATTGAAAATAAGTCCTTTTGACAACCAGGACGCACATAGTGTCTTTGATTTAAATCATTAAACGTAATACTGAGATGTTCCGTTCCTGAGATATTCCACATTCGCCCTTTTGACAATCTGGATACATAGTGTCTTTCGTTGTATTTCAACATCCCGAACAACATGCCCTGAAAGTTTAAACGTAATACCCTATAGCAGTTCCTAAGATATTGCACATTCGCCCTTTTGATAATCTGGATACATTATAGTATCTTTGGTTTAGTTTTTCATCCCCATCAGCTTTCCTTGAAAGTTTCATCGTAATATCAAGTAGTGTGCTAGTATGCACCGCGACCGGGACAAGGCCTGGGGCATGAATATATGTGCAGTTTAACCTGTACATGGCTTACAACGGTTATTCATCTATTACTAAGACCGGTATATGCCTTAGTAGACTGGTTTCTGAGCCAACATCCATTTTCTGGGCCAATCAGAGTTGTATAAGGAATTACACAAGAATATGTGTGCAGTTTCATGGGTACATGCCTTACCGTGGGCAGGTATCTATATATTTCACGAGTAGAAGCCTTGTCAGACATGTTTTTCTAGGTTCAATAGCCAAAACTAAATTTCGTCATATTGCGTATTCAAAGGTTTAATACACTTTTCTGTAAAAAATACTGGTTTCAGTCATAGGGTAAGATAATCATGTTTTTTCGTATAAATAATGTTTTTACTAAAGATACAGCCAAGCCGAGCATGTTTCTGAGTCAGAAATTGTCAAACACTAATAACCTCTAGCCTGAAGGTACCGTGCATCTTGTCCGGAGTTGATAGCATATGGTGTTAGATATCAAAAAATTGTTGGTTTGCTTAGGAATGCGACGCTGGTAATTAAAGAATGGAATGCTACGGTCAGAATTATTTTAAGTTGAAAGTTGTATCATTGTGTAAACTAACTCAATTTGCGGAAAAGGTATCTAATAATGATAAAAAGTTGTATTATTGCGTGAACTAACTCAATTTGCGAAAAAAGGTATAACATTTGCGAATTGGATTGTATGAAGGTGGTAAAAAAGGGTTAAACTGCATACCAGTTAAGGTAAGCCCGAAGGGGTTTCTAATTCAGAATAACATCGTTGGCATCAATCTACAGAAATGATTAACGATGACAAGATGACCTTGTGAGTTGACCTAGCTTTACTTCTCGGATGTGTTCTGTATAATACACAAGTACCATTTGAACAGTGTTGTCAATATAAAATATGCTCTAACATTGTAGTATACCAAAAAGTTGATACTAATAGAGATGTAGATGCCAAGAAAAGAATTTTAATAAAGAAATTCAGAACAATCTTTAGAAATCCTTAGAAATTGAGTAGTGAGGTGATTATAGGTTTGAAGCATCAAGGATCGCAACCAGCAATGACCCTAGCCACCAAGGCCCTCAACCTCCAAAGGTCCCCTATCGCCAGCCTCCAAGGTCCCCCTCCCTCCAACTTTTTTGGGCCCCTTCCCCCATTTTTTTATACTTTTTTTGAATTTTTTGATTGTTTTTTATCTTTTTTAAATGATATATTTTTTTCAACTTTTTTTTACATTTCTTCGAATGAGATCAAACATAGTTAAAACATAAGAAATTCACATTTAATATTTTCCACATTGAAATGAGAATGTTATAGACATTTTAGTCGTGACTATTACTATTAGAAAAATAATGTTTGTAGAAACACTTTTTTTAACTTTTTTTATTATTTTTTATATGATATATTTTTTTCAACTTTTTTTTTACATGTCTTTGAATGAGATAAAACATACTTAAAAATAAGAAATTCGCATATAATATTTTTCAAATTCAAAAAGAGAATGTTATAGATATTTTAGTCGTGACTATGACTATTAGAAAAAAAAAGTTTGTAGTAGCAATTTTTTGGACTGAATTTTTTTTACGTATCTTAAAATGACATGAAATATGCTTGCGGCTCTGCCAATCGTACTCTATGCTTACTCATAGACACGATGCGGCTTTTCCACTGTTACTCTATCGCAGGTTATCGACACTACCTAGTTTATTGAATGTATTAAATCAGTATTTTTTACACAGTGGATGGATAAAAACAATTCATATCTTTTAAAAAGTGAAGATGAAGCATTTTAAGAAAGTGTGTTCACATGATAGTGTTATTGTAGCGTTGAAAACTGACAAGGAGAAGTATTTGAACTATGAAACAAGTACAAGTGGTAGCACTATCGGAAACGTATGCATGCATTGTCATGACAGTGAGGAATTAAATTTCTTTGGAGTACCAAAAAATTTCAACTCTTATGATGATGGATATGCGAAATTGAGATCTCCGGAGATGATTGCACTCAAAGAGAATGCCAACATAAAAATAATAGTTGATGAAGAGGGATATCTTCTTGCTAGTGCTTGTGGTAACATACTACCCAGTGTTAAACCCTATCGTCAGCTTTTGGATATTAGCATTCAACGGAAGGTCAAAAGAAGACAGGCGTACTCTTCTACTGATATCGTAAGCCATATCTTGTCTACGGGGCCAGAACTGTTACCTGTGTAAAAATAATGTTGTAATAGACAGTGAAATTGCCGGAAAAATAAAAAGGACATTGGCAGAAAATATCACTAAGGAATATAAAGATGAATCGATGAAAAACAAAGTGCCAGCAAACGTTACTACCATTGATCAAACAGACAATGAACCAAATAATAGCAAAGATGAAATGCATATTGAATATGTGGATGACCCCAGGTAAAAATGTGTTCACATGATAGTGTTATTGTAGCATTGAATGCTGACAAGGAGAAGTATTTGAACTATGAAACAAGTACAAGGGGTAGCACCATCGGAAACGTATGCGTGCGTTGTCATGACAGTGAGAGTTTAGATTTCTTTAGGGTACCCAAGAATTTCCATTATATACAAAATGGATATGCGAAACTATCATTTCCAGAGATGATTGCACTCAAAGAGAATACCGACATAAAAATAATAGTTGTTGAAGAGGGGTATCTTCTTGCTAATGGTTATGGTAACATGGTACCTATTTACAAATCCTATCGTCAGCATTCGGGTGTTAGCATGCGAATGAAGGTCAGAAGAAGAAAGGCCTACTCTTCTGCTAATATCATAAACTATATCTTGTCTATGTGCCGGAACTGTTACATGTGTAAAAATAATGTTGTAATAGACAGTGAAATTGCCGGAAAAATAAAAAGGGTATTGGTAGAAAATATCACTAAGGAACATAAAGATGAATCAATGAAAAACAAAGTGCCAGCTAACGTTACTACCATCATTGATCAAACAGTCAATGAACCAAATAATATGAAAGACGAAAAGCAGATTGAACCTGTCGATGAAACACCAGTAAAAATTGTTTATGACTCAAAATGGAATAATGATTATTCTACTGTTTTAGAACTAAGGGAAGACAATTGCTACAATATCAAGAGAGAACATGGTGACCTATTTTATGGAACAGATTCAAAACGTCCAAAATTGTTGAATGATATTAAAAATGTATAATAATATATTTTTTGTATTAATATTCTACATGGCATTGTAGCGATAGAAATAATTATATTTGTAGTAATGTAAAAACTTATTGTTTGTAGCGATAAAAGATTTCTCCGATAGCGCCGCTTATAGCGCTGGAGATTGTGTCAACTAGGCTAGCGCCGCTCTCAATTAATGAGAGAAAATTGAATATGTAGACATACAAATGTGGCTTCTTCCTTCTTGAGCTATCTGGAGATCAGATTCCTTTGGGAGCATTTACCTTGGAGACTTGCGAACTAATTACCTATTATTGGACTAGACGCAGACTTATAAATGAAACAAACACAGATAAAAAGACAATAGATTTATTGAACTTACATGCTTAGTTGTACAGCAACGGGTCACTTCGATGACAATAATGGTGACCGAGATTATTTGCGGTACTAATCGTTTTAAGTCTCACTTCATATTAAAATTAAAAAACACATTTACCCCACTCCCAAACGCAGTTCTTTCGTCCTGCGCTGTAGGGACTGCCTGCCATTGGACCAAGTGACCCAAGGACGCAAATCTTCGTCCAATAATCTCTTTAAGATTTTTCAGATGATTCAGGAGTTCACACAGTTTTTTGCCATTTAAACTTCCTTAGAAATATCGTGCTTAGCATTTTGTTTTTGCTACTAATTATCTTAGCGAAATTCGAACGACTAGCGCCGTTGTCTGATTGAAGCTAGAAATGCAATTTCTCTTTTTGCTGATTATGAATTTAGACTCTTGGAAGCGGTATTTGAACTCAATTAGGGGACGTTTAATTTCTGCCCGAATCATCTTTAGAAGGAAAGAATCTTATATTTTAAATATATGGTATTCTACTGCTGGTGCAGCATTATTTCATTAAAAATACATTAGACAGTACATTGTTATGTGTTCATTATTTTTAGAGTATGCTAGCATATCAAACGTTTAGAATGTCTATTAAATATCGGAGCTGTAAGAAAAGGAATTTGCATACATCATATGTCGGATAGATAGGTTAACATGGAGAAAATCTAAGTATCAGAATGAATGAATTATTTATCAACACCTTTTCTCGGATAGGTCAGGATAAAATTGATAAAATCTAAGCATCAGAACGAATAGATTCTTTATCAACATCCTTTGCCTGATATGTCAGTTAACATTGTCAAAACCTAAGTGTCAGAGTGATTAAATTCTTTATCAACATCTATTGTCAGATATATGGGATAACATTGACAAAATCTAACTATCAGATTGAATAACTTTTTTCTATCAACATCTTTGTCAGATACCTCGGATAGCATTGACTAAATCTAAGTATCAGATTGAATAAATTCTTTATCAACATTCGTTTTCGGATACGTTGGATAACATTGTCAAAATCCATGTATTAGAGTGAATAAATACTTTATCAACTTCCTTTGTCTGAAACATCAGATAACGTTCACAATCGAAGTATCACAGTGAACAAATTCTTTATCATCGTCCTTTGTCAGATATGTTTGATAAAATTGAAAAATCTAAGTATCAGAGTGAATATATCCTATATCAACTTATTTTGTCGGATACATCAGATAACATTCACGTGTTGCATGAAACTTATGATTTGGGACGTTTACTTTGCTATTTTGGACTTTTCTGAGCTAGATTTCCTAACCTTTCGTAGGTGTATGTTGTCTGAAACCTATGATTTAGGATGCTTGGTTTACTATTTCACACTTTTCTGAGCTAGTTTTCATCGCCTTTCATAGGTGTATGTTGTATGAAACCCATGATTAACTTTAATATTTTGGGGGGGATGGGGAATGATCGAAGCCTTCATTGGGTACATTTTTGCATATTTTTAAATAAAGTTGGGTTTTAGTTTTCAGAAATATGAACATCACATTTTAAAATACATCTGATTTTATTAAAAACATTTGATTTTTTTAAATAAAGTTGGATTTTAGTTTCAAGAAATAGGAACATCCACGTTTAAAATACATATGACTTTATTAATAATATTTGATATTTTAATAAAGTTGGGTTTTAGTTTTCGGAAATAAGAACACCCACGTTTAAATTACTTGTGATTCTATTAATACTATTTGATTTTTTTAATAAAGTTGGGTTTTAGTTTCAAAAAATTCACATTTAAGCTACATTTCTTATTGTATGTAGATGTGTGTTGTCTGAAACCTATGATTTGGGAAGGTTGGTTTAGTATTTCGCACTTTTCTGATCTAGGTTTCTTAGCCTGTCGTAGGTGTGTGTTGTCTGAAATCAATGTTTTGTGATGTTTGGTTTACTATTTTAGACATTTATTAGCTAGGTTTCTTATCCTTTCGTAGGTATGCGTTGAATGAAACTTATGATTTGGGATGTATAGTCTGCTATTTTGGACTTTTCTGAGCTAGATTTCCTAACCTTTCGTAGGTGTATGTTGACTGAAACCTAAGACTTGGGATGCTTGGTTTTTCAACCTTTTCTGAACTATGTTTCATAGCCTTTCATAGGTGTATGTTGTATGAAACCCATGATTAACTTTAATATTTTTTCGGAAGGTGGGGAATGATCCAAGGCCTCATTGGGTATATTTTTGCATATTTTTAAATAAAGTTGGGTTTTAGTTTAAAAAAATCACATTTATTATAGATATCTTAACGTATGTAGATGTGTGTTGTCTGAAACCTATGGTTTATGGTGTTTGGTTTACTATTTTGCACTTTTCTAACCTAGGTTTCACAGGCGGTCCTAGGTGTGTGTTGTCTGAAATCTATGTTTTGGGATGTTTGGTTTATTATTTTAGACATATCTTAGCTAGGTTTCTTAACCTTTCGTACGTGTGCGTTGCATGAAACCTATGATTTGGGATATATAGTTTGTTATTTTGGACTTTCCTGAGTTATATTTCCTAACCTTTCGTAGGTGTATTTTTAGTGAAACCTATGATTTGGGATGCTTGGTTTACTATTTCTTACTTTTCTGAGCTAGATTTCATAGCCTTTCATAGGTGTATGTTATATGAAACCCATGATTAACTTTAATATTTTTTTTTTTTTGGGGGGGGGGGTGGTGGTGGTGGATGATCCAAGGCCTCGTTGGGTACATTTTTGCATATTTTTTTAATAAAGGTGACTTTTAGTTTTTAGAAATATGAACATCCCAGTTTAAAATACATCTGATTTTATTAATAACATTGGATTTTTTTTTCATAAAGCAGGGTTTTAGTTTCAAGAAATACTAACATCCACGTTTATAATAATATATGCTATTTTAATAAAGTTGGGTTTTAGTTTTCGGAAATGAGAACGTCCACGTTTAAATTACATCTGGTTTTATTAGCCACGTTTGAAATTCATCTGATTTTCTTAATAAAATTTTGATTTTTTAATTTGGTTTTAGTTTTCAGAAATAAGAACACCCACGTTTAAAGTATATCTTATTTGATTAATAATATTTGATTTTTTGATAAAGTTGGTTTTAGTTTTCGGAAATAAGAACATCCACGTTTAAAATACATCTGATATTTTAAATAATATTTTATTTATTTAAATAGAGTTGGGTTTTAGTTCTCAGAAATAAGAACATCATTGTTCTATCTTTTCTCTCATAGGGTTGTCATATCATTACTTAGAATAAATATTACTTTATCAATTTCGACTTTATGTATACCCCAATACTAAGCACTACTTTTAAAAAGACATTATTCTATCATTTCCCTCATAGGGTTGTCATATCATCACTTAGAATAGTTATTATTTTATTAATTTGGACTTTATGCTACCCCAATACTAAGCAATACTTTTGAAAAGACATTATTATATTATTTGCCCTACTAGGGCTGTCATATCATCACTAGGCTAGGTTACATAAAATTAACTGCTTTTAAGTTAGATTCATTTAGGTTAGGTTACCATGGGCGACCCGGTTACCTGCAGCCAACCTAAAATCATCACTTTTTGAAACAGCTTCAATTTTCGGAAATAAGAACGTCCATGTTTAAAATATATCTAGTTTTATAAACCGCGTTTAAAATTCATCTGATTTTATCAATAATATTTGGTTTTTTAATAAAGTTGGGTTTTAGTTTTCAGAAATAAGAACATCCACGTTTTAAATACATCCGATTTTTTTTATAATATTTGATTTACAAGAACATAGTGAGAGAGACATGCAAAAAGTTAGGTTCATTTAGGTTCACTTATCGTCGCACCACGATAAGTGAACCTAAATTAACCTAACTTTTTGCATGTCTCTCTCTCTCACTATGCTCTTGTGCTTGAGCTTCTGTGCTGCAATCTATAATTGAAGTTAAAGAGCAGATGTGGTAGTGAAAATTTGTCAGTAACTATACCTTTTTAAATGTAAATGTAGTAACGACAACCCGATGAGGGAAATGATAGAATAATGTCTTTTTAAAAGTAGTGCTTAGTATTGGGACATGCGTAAAGTCGAAATTAATAAAGTAATATTTATTCTAAGTAATGATATGACACCCCTATGAGAGAAAAGATAGAACAATGATGTTCTTATTTCTGTGAACTAAAAACCAAGTTTATTAAATAAATCAAATTTAGGTTCATTTAGGCTCACTTATCGTGGTGCCACGATAAGTGAACCTAAATGAACCTAACTTTTTGCATGCCTCTCTCACTATGTTCTTGTAAATCAAATATTATAAAAAAAAATCGGATGTATTTAAAACGTGGATGTTCTTATTTCTGAAAATTAAAACCCAAGTCTATTAAAAAATCAAATATTATTAATAAAATCAGATGAATTATAAACGCGGTTAATAAAACCAGATGTACTTTAAACATGGACGTTCCTATTTACGAAAAATGAAGTTATTTGAAAAAAGTGATGATTTTAGGGTGGCTACAGGTACCCGGTTCGTCCGTGGTAAGCTAGCCTAAATGAATAAAAACTTAAAAGCAGTTGATTTAATGTGACCTAGCCTAGTGATGATATGACAGCCTTATGAGGGCAAATAATAGAATGATGTCTTTTTAAAAGTATTGCTTACTATTGGGGTATGCATAAAGTCAAAATTAATAAAGTAATAACTATTTTAAGTGGTGATATGACAACCCTATGAGGGAATTGATAGAATAATGTTTTTTTTAAAAGTAGTGCTTAGTATTGGGGTATGCATAAAGTTGAAATTAATAAAGTAATATCTATTATAAGTAATGATATGACACCCCTACGAGAGAAAAGATAGAACAATGATTCACTTATTTATGAGAACTAAAATCCAACTCCATTTAAGTAAATTAAATATTATTAAAAAATCAGATTTATTTTAAACGTGGATGTTCTTATTTCTGAAAAATAAAACCCAACTCTATTAAAAAATCAAATATTATTAATAAAATCAGATGAATTTTAAACGTGGCTAATAAAACCAGATGTTTTTTAAACGTGGATGTTCCCATTTCCGAAAACTAAAACCCAACTTTATTAAAATAGCATATATTATTTTAAGCGTGGATGTTCGTATTTCTTGTAACTAAGACCCAACTTTTTAAAAAAAAATCACATATTATTAATAAAATCAGATGTATTTTAAACTTGGATGTTCATATTTCTGAAAACTAAAAGCCAACTTTATTAAAAAATATGCAAAAATGTACCCAATGAGGCCTTGGATCACCCCCCCCCCCAAAAAAAAAAAATTAAAGTTAATCATGGACTTCATACAACATACATCTATGAAAGGCTATAAAACCTAGCTCAGAAAAGTGCGAAATAGTAAACCAAGCACCCCAAATCATAGGTTTCAGACAACACACATCTACATACGTTAAGAAATCTATCTTAAATGTGAATTTTTTAAACTAAAACCCAACTTTATTTAAAAAAATATGCAAAAATATAGCCAATGAGGCCTTGGATCATCCCCCACCTCCCAAAAAATATTAAAGCTAATCATAGGTTTCATAAAACATACACCTATGATAGGCTATGAAACCTAGTTCAGAAAAGTGCGAAATAGTAAACCAAGCATCCCAAATCATAGGTTTCAGTCAACATAAACCTACGAAAGGTTAGGAAATGTAGCTTAGAAAAGTCCAAAATAGCAAACTATACATCCCAAATCATAAGTTTCATGCAACGCACACCTTCGAAAGGTTAAAAACCTAGCTAAGAAATGTCTAAAATAGTAAACCAACATCCCAAAACATAGATTTCAGACAACACACACCTACGACAGGCTAAGAAACCTAGGTCAGAAAAGTGCGAAATAGTAAACCAAGCACCCCAAATCATAGGTTTTAGACAATACACATCTACATACGTTAAGAAATCTAGCTTAAATGTGAATTTTTTGAAACTAAAACCCAACTTTAAAAAAATGAAATATTATTAACAGAATCACAAGTATTTTAAACGTGGGTGTTCTTATTTACAAAAACTAAAACCCAAATTTATTAAAATATCAAATAGTATTAATGAAATCATATGTATTTTAAATGTGGATGTTCGTGTTTCTTGAAAATAAAACCTAACTTTATTTAAAAAAAATCAAATGTTATTAATAAAATCAGATGTATTTTAAACTGTGATATTCATATTTCTGAAAACTAAAACCCAACTTTATTTAAAAATATTTAAAAATGGCCTTCGATCATCCCCCACCCCTAAAAATATTAAAGTTAATCATGGGTTTCATACAACATACACCTATGAAAGGCCATGAAACCTAGCTCAGATGAGTGCGAAATAGTAAACCAAGTATGCCAAATCATAGGTTTCGGACAACATACACCAACAAAAGGTTAGGAAATATAGCTCAGAAAAGTCCAAAATAGCAAACTAGACATCCCAAATCATAAGTTTCATGCAAAACGTGAATGTTATCTGATGTATCCGACAAAATAAGTGGATATAGAATTTATTCACTCTGATACTTAGATTTTTTCAATTTTATCAACCATATCTGACAAAGGACGATGATAAAGAATTTATTCACTCTGATACTTCGATTTTATGGATGTTATCTGATGTATCAGACAAAGGAAGTTGAAGGAAGTATTCTTTCTGATACAAAGACAAAGAAAGTAGACAAAGGACAAAGACAAAGTAGACAAAGGAAGTATTCAATCTGATACTTAGATTTAGTCAATGCTATCCGAGGTATCTGACAAAGATGTTGATAGAAAAAAGTTATTCAATCTGATAGTTAGATTTTGTCAATGTTATCCCATATATCTGACAATAGATGTTGATACAGAATTTCATCACTCTGACACTTAGGTTTTGATAATGTTAACCGACATATCCGGCAAAGGATTTTGATAAAGAATCTATTCGTTCTGATACTTAGATTTTATCAATATTATCCTGACCTATCCGAGAAAAGGTGTTGATAAAGAATTTATTCATTCTGATACTTAGATTTTCTCCATTTTAGCCTATCTATCCGACATATGATGTACAAAAATTCCTTTTCTTACATCTCCGATGTTTTAATAGACATTCTAAACGTTTGATATGCTGGCATACTCTAAAAATAATGAACACATAACAATGTAATATATAATATATTTTTAATGAAATAATGTCATGTAGAATATTAATAGAAAAAATATATTATTATACATTATTAATATCATTCAACAACTTTGTGA
Source organism: Artemia sp. Kazakhstan ARC1039 (assembly GCA_029168905.1). NCBI lineage: Eukaryota > Metazoa > Arthropoda > Branchiopoda > Anostraca > Artemiidae > Artemia > Artemia sp. Kazakhstan ARC1039. Next base: position 18,387 of record JAQQPU010015075.1, read on the forward strand.
ACTTCCTTAGTGATATTTTCTACCAATGCCCTTGTATTTTTCCTGCAATTTCACTGTCTATTACAACATTATTATTACACAGGTGACAGTTCCGGCACGTAGACAAGATATGGCTTATGATATTAGTAGAAGAGTAGGCCTTTCTTCTTTTGACCTTCATTCAAATGCTAATACCCGAAAGCTGACGATAGGATCTATCAATAGGTAGCATGTTACCGTAACCATTAGCAAAACGATACCCCTCTTCATAAACTATTATTTTTATGTTGGCATTCTCTTTGAGTGCAATCATCTCTGGAAATGATACTTCCGCATATCCATTTTGTGTATAATAAAAATTCTTGGGTACTCCAAAGAAATCTAAAGTCTCACTGTCGTGAAAACGCACGCATACGTTTTCGATAGTGCTACCACTTGTACTTGTTTCATACTGCAAATACTTCTCCTTGTCAGCATTCAATGCTACAATAACACTATTTTGCGAACACATTTTTAGTGGGGGGTCATCCACATCTTCAATATGCATTTCATCTTTGCTATTATTTGGTTCATTGTCTGTTTGATCAATGGTAGCACGTTTGCTGGCACTTTGTTTTTCATCGATTCATCTTTATATTTCTTAGTGATATTTTCTACCAATGCCCGTTTTATTTTTCCGGCAATTTCACTGTCTATTACAACATTATTTTTACACAGGTAACAGTTCCGGCCCCGTTGACCAGATATGGCTTACGATATCAGTAGAAGAGTACGCCTGTCTTCTTTTGACCTTCCGTTGAATGTTAATACCCGAAAGCTGACGATAGGGTTAAACACTGGGTAACATGTTACCATAAGCACTAGCAAGAACATACCCCTCTTCATCAACTATTATTTTTGTGTTGAAATTCTCTTTGAGTGCAATCATCCCCGGAGATCTCAATCTCGCAATTCCACCATCATTAGAGGTGAATTTCTTTATGGTACTCCGAAGAATGTTAATTCCTCACGGTCATGACAATGCATGCATACATTTCTGATAGTTCTACCACTTGTACTTGTTTCATAGTTCAAGTACTTCTCCTTGTCAGCATTCAATGCTACAATAACACTATCATGTGAACACACTTTCTTAAAATGCTTCATCTTCACTGTTTAAAAGATATGAATTGTGTATATCCTTCCACTGCGTAAAAAATACTGATTTAATACCTGCAATAAACTTGGTAATGTCGATAACCTGCCATAGAGTACCAGTGGGAAAGCCGTGTCTAGAGTACGATTAGTAGAGCCGAAAGCATATTTCATGTCATTTTAAGATACGTGAAAAAATTCAGTCCAAAAAAAAAGTGCTACTACTAACATTATTTTTCTAATAGTAGTAATCACGACTAAAATATCTATAACATTCTCATTTTCAATTTGGAAAATATAAAATGTGAATTTCTTTTGTTTTAAGCATGTTTTATCTCATTCTAAGACATGTAAAAAAAAGTTGAAAAAAATACATCATTTAAAAAAATAATAAGAAAAAGTTAAAAAAAGCGCTAGTACAAAATTATTTTTCTAACAGTAATAGTCCCGACTAAAATATCTATACCATTCTCATTTTGAATTTGGAAGATATTAAATGTGAATTTCTTATGTTTTAAGTATATTTTATCTCATTCGAAGACATGTAAAAAAAGTTGAAAAAAAATATATATAATTTACAACAAAATGTAAAAAAAACTTCAAAAAAAGTATAAGAAAGGGGGGGAGGGGCCCAAAAAGTTGGAGGTTGGGGATAGGGGATCTTTGGAGGTTGAGGTCCTTGGTGGTTAGGGTCATTGATGGTTGCGATCCTTGATGCTTCAAACCTATAATTGCCTCACTACTCAATTTCTATGGATTTATAAAGATTGTTCTGAATTTCTTTATTAAAATTCTCAAAGTTACAAATCAAAGGCAACGCTGTAGCGTTGCCTATAGTAAAGGCCATACGGCTGCAATGTTTTATTATTTATTATTATTTTTTCCCCAGAGGCACTTCATATGGAAGGGGTCGTCGTTAAACTTCAAAGGGGGATCATTCCATTGTAAATCGAGAGTTCTAGTGCCTTTTTCAGTAGTCGAAAGTGATTGGAGGGCAACTAGCCCCCCCCCCACGCCCATCATTTTCCAAACATATCCAATACAAATTTTAAAATATCCATTTTGTTCAGCGTAGTTGATTTACAGATAGAAAATATAGTTTTGAGGGGGACACTCCCCCACAACCCTCAGGGCAAGGGTTTTAAGTTATGCCCTGGGGGCATATAAGGTTTTTATAGAAGGCGTTGTCGTAGAAACTTCAAAAAAGGCGCATTCGATTGGAAATCAGAGGGCTAGTGCCTTTTTTAATAGTCAAAAGTGATTGGAGGGCAACTAGACCCCCCTCCCACGCCCATCATTTCCCCAAACAAATCCAATCAAAATTTTGAGATAGCCATTTTGTTCAGCGTAGTTGATTTCCAGATATAAATTATGTTTTGAGGAGGACACTCCCCCACAACCCTCAGGGCAAGGGTTTTAAGTTATGGCCTGGGGGCATATTAGGTTTTTATTGAAGGCGTTGTCGTAGAAATTTCAAAACAGGCTCATTCGATTGGAAATTCAAAGGGATAGTGCCCTTTTTAATAGTCAAAAGTGATTGGAGGGCAACTAGCCCCCCCCCACGCCAATCATTCCCCCAAACACATCCAATCAAAATTTTGAGATAACCATTTTGTTCAGCGTAGTTGATATCCAGATAAAAATATGTTTTTGAGGAGGACACTCCCCACAATCCTCAAGGCAAGGGTTTTAAGTTATACCCTGGGGTTATATAAGGTTTTTATAGAAGGCGTTGTCGTGGAAACTTCAAAAAAGGCTCCTTCGATTGGAAACTCAAAGGACTAGTGCCCTTTTTTAATAGTCGAAAGTGTTTTGAGGGTAACTAACCCCCCTCTCACGCCCCCCTTTTTCCTAAACACATCCAATCAAAATTTTGAGACAGCCATTTTATTAAACGTAGTTTTAAGTTCTGGAAATTAGTTCTTTGAGGATGACAACTCCCACACAGCCCTCAGGGCAAGGGTTGTAAGTTATGTCCTGGGGGCATATAAGGTTTTGTATTGACAATGTTGTCGTAGAAACTTCAGAAAGGGCTCATTCGATTTGAAATTTAAATGGCTAGTTCCCTTTTTAATAGTCGAAAATGATTCTAAGGCAACTGACACCCCTTCCACTCCCACCATTTCCCCAGTCACATCCAATCAAAATTTTGATATAGCCATTTTGTTTAACGTAGTTGAAAGTTCTGGAAATTATATGTTTGAGCAGGACACTCCTCCCACAGTATTAAGGGGCAAGGGTTATAATTTGTGCCCTGGGAGTATATATGGTATTTA
>JAQQPU010015076.1:2691-21773 GCA_029168905.1 Artemia sp. Kazakhstan ARC1039
ATATTTCACGTTTGATAGTTCAGGTGATTCTGAAGAATCGGTAATAAACGTATATTTTCGTTTTTAGGGTCTACCTAAAAGTAATATATAGCAGGTTACTTTCAAAAGTATAGGTTTTGTTCATGTATTGAGTAGTTTTATCAAACAAACAAAAAGTTCATTTAAAAATTGTCAGGTATTTTACTAGTTTGAATCAAAACCTTAAAATTATTCTCAAGCACCAAAAATATTTTTGAAGTTTACAAAATAAGTTTAGTTATACTGAACTGAACCTTAAAAAATTGTAAATTTTTTTCACGTTTTAAATATTTTCCATTTGTAACTGTGAGAATGTGAGAAAGCCATCATAGCCTGACTAAATTGTAAAAATAACAAACTATGACTTTTGAGTAATGATAAAAGTAACGAAGTATTAATTTTCTTCGTGTAAGGAAAACAAACCCAACATTAGATTTGAATAAGAATACCCTTGATCCAACAAGGTCCATAAAATGTAAATACAAACACCGGACCACTTCAAACTCGAGAGGTCAACGGCAAGAATATTAAGCAACTTGAATCACATGACAAAACAGGGTTTTTAATAGATAAAGCGGAAACTAACTTTTTGAACAACAAATTATCATTAGAATTACATCAAAACTGGTCTCTGGCCAATGAGACAAGAATGACAAGATAAGATAAAGCTTAAAAAAGCTTAAAATTGAAACTAACAGCGATTAAGTGTTTTACTTTGTAATTAAGGTAGGCTACCACTGTCTGTCTAAATTCCCCTTGGAGATAAAAGTTTGAAGATAAAATTAAAATAAGAAGAAAACCTCTAAAAGATTTCTGTCACTAGGAGATAACTTTAATACGTATGTAGGAGACAAGAATAACAACTAGTGCTGAAGTTTAACATTTTATTAAAAGTTGGTGACTTGGGTTTATAATTCGGTAGTATTTTCACTTAGCCAAGGCTTGAGCCATTTCGACAAAAACAGCATTTTTAAGGTTAGAATAAGATAAAATAAATTTCTTCCCAGAAATTTAAAACTTGTACAAGAAGCTTCGAATATCCGAGGGTTCAAAGAGGAGAAAGAACCTTAACCAAGAAATCAATGTTAGGAGAGCCTTTTTTGCTTCTTTTTTTCATCCTAGAGTTCCTTGGAACTTAGCTTGACTCTTATAAAGACTTTATACCCAGAAAATTGGAATTATAGGACAACAACATTACTTGATTACTTTCCCCTTTCTGCAATCTTCAGACATTTATACGAAGGAGAACACTGTTCCCTTTTTAATCATTCTTTCATTTCGTTAAACCCGTACTGACTGTTTATACAAAGATTGCCTCAATGTTTATACGGATAGGTTAGGGAAAATGGAATAATTTTGTCAATCTATGAATTTCCAGACCTTTATGTCCAGATATATTTAATTGAGATTTTTCCCTGCTAAATTTAAAGCTTACTAAAGGTCCAAGGAACACAAACCCCTTTTCAAGAAATAATAAGAGGATCTATTGGTTTGGGTTAATGTAAATTGAAATAAAATCAAGTACGGTTATTCCTAGCTTAGCTCAGCAATAGTTTGAACTAAAGAATTTTAATACCCCAGAACTCAAGCCTTGACTAGCTAGTCAAGTGTAACTCTTTTAAGTAGAAACATTTGATAACCAAGAATTAACTTAATCTTTTTCTTTTCGGTAATCATTTGTGGATTGAACAAGTAGACCATAGACATCAGACCTAGAAGAGGCTTAGAAATACTCAACATAATTAGAATTAGAATATTTTTCCTTTTATCTTCTTGTGTAATAAATATCAGTTGTCACTGAATTCTGAGTACAGATTCTTACCCCAAAGCCTCAGTTTATAATACGCTACCAAATTTTTAGCCCTGATAGTAGGGGCATCCTTACAACTGGTCACAGCGGTACTTAAGTTGGGTGCAACTTTCGTTTAAGTGGGGGAGGATTAATAAAATTTATAAAATTTGAAAAAATTCAGTCCTCTGTTCCTCAAAAGAAAGTGTGTGTTCAGTTTTTCAAACCTATTCGAGACAAAAAAGTTTGAGAAAGTGTTCATTAAAGAAATTTTTAACCTTAAAGGGCAGCTCAGACAGCCTTTTATCTTTCTAAGATTCTTTCTTTTTCTCCTTTTCTTTCTCTTTGCTACAAGTTCTAGTATCCGAATCGTCTATAATTTACTTAAATAGGGTTATAGGTTAATCATCCTCAAGTGTGTGTAATTATAATACTAAACTTGAGGGTAAATTTAAATCAAGGTATTGAGAAAATTATGATACAATTTATAAATAAACCCATTTTAGCGACTTAAAACACTATAAAGGATCAAAACGTTTCCCACACTAAGAATTGAAAAGAATTGATCCATCATGAGTTCAAATGAAAACAAAATTAAAGAGTTGGAAATTGCACTACGACAAGCGCAAGAGGAGAGAATAAGAGTAGAAAAGAGCGCACTAACTAGAATAAATGCTCTACAAGAGCAATATTGACATGCCCCAGTTACAAGTAGGCTTCAAAACCTATTTGTGGAGCAAGCGCCTCTCATCTCGTTACTGATATATCCAAATAAAATCTATTCATGGATTACCACCCTTAAACAAATACAAAGGAATTTAGGGAAAGATTATATTGCTATAATAAATCAAGCTATTTGTTATACACGAGGAGAGACACAAAGATTCGCAACGAGCTTATACATTCCTAAAATAACAGCTTTAGACCATTTAGAAAGACTTCTAAAAGAACTCTTTTTACAAGAAAAACCCGTCGAACAAAAACTACAAGAGCTACTCTCTGAGAAACAAAGGCTATCTGAGTTAGTACACCAATTTTACTCCCAGATCAAGAGGAAGGCAATAGATTATATAAAAAATTCTCCTGGTATAAGAGCAAATGACATTACGATGAGTATTTTTAAGAGTGGCATGCTCCCTTCCATTGGAAGAAGAGTACTAGAACAATCTAAGGCCTCGGACGACCAAGATGAATTATTAACACTTGCAAAAACATTCGAAGCAATAGATTTAATCTATAGGGACTCCTCGGATATGTCCTTGGGAGCAGCGGTAGTAGACTCAAGAGACAGGAATTCCACTAAAGAACCTGGAGTTAGCCACAGAGTAGATTATAAAAACAAAGGCAATTATAACTATGAAAAAAAAAATGTTTGAATTGTGGGAGGCTGGGACACATGAAAGTAGATTGAAAAATCCCAAAGTGTACAAATTGTGGGAAATCCGGACATTACCGGAAAAATTGTTGGCAAAATCTAGCATTTATAAGGTGCCAAAAATTCGGGCATAGTGCAGACAAATGTATGGCACCAAATCCTATTGAAAAAAAACTAATCAGGCAGGACTTAGAGGAGGTAAGTCCCAAGTCTGAAAATAAAATCAAAAACCCTCCTTTTAACCAAAATGAAAATATTTGTTTTAGTGCGTTACAGGAAAATAAAACTGAACCAAGTTCTTTCCCATTTATGTGGACTGCTAAAATATCAGACCAAAATTTGTAAAATGTTTCGTGGATAGCGGGTGCCAAAGAAGCTTGTTAAAGGAGGAAATATTTCAAAAATTTCCAGTAGAGGTTCGTAGACACCTCAAACCATCCTCCCGAAACGTGAAATCTTTAAGTGGAGAGACTTTACCACTAATAAGAGAGATAAATGTAGCAGTATGCATTACAGATGAGGCAAAACGAAATGAAAGATTATTTTGGAAATTTTAGGCGTTCCAGACTTGAAATTTGACGTAATTATAGGATATGATATGTTAAACAAACTTAATTGTACGTTAAATTTAAAATATAATAAAATTTCTTTAGGGAATACAAGTACGGAGGAAAGTAGAGACAGTCTTATTAAAATTGAAACGAGCCTTTGCAACTGGACCTTATGATGTAGGGTAAAATAACCTCCCAGGATATAAAGTAAACATAGACCCAGATATACCTATTAAGTGTGTCAAACAATTCCCTTTACCATTTTTAATGACAGAATGCTTACGAAAACACATAAACGAAATGGTAAGAGTAGAAATAATTGAAAGAAGACTTTCCGAATATACAGCTCTAATATTTTACATAGGAAAAACCGGAGAGGATGATAAAATTCCACCGAAGAACTTGTAGGATGAAAGTAATAGTCGGTTCCTCATAGATTTAAGGGCAATAAATAAAGCGATAAAGGGCTCACAGTGGGGTATTCGAAGAACTTCAGAAGTCATCTCTGACCTATCTAATAAAACCAAATTCTTTTCAACTATTGATATTAGAAATGGATTTAGTCACTGCAACTGAGCTGAAGAAAGCCAAAAATATATTAGTTTCTCAAATAAGGGGATTTCTTATGTATTTAAACGCGCACCACAAGGGTCAGTTTTCTCACCCCGCGCTTTTGTTGAATTTTTAAATCAGGTCTATGGACCCGAATTTTCTTCATTTTTATCAAGTTATGTAGATGACTTGACAATACATACTTCAGGGAACTTTGAAGAACATTTGAAACATAACTGAACTAACTTTAAAACAGGCTATAAAATTTAATCTATGGCTTAATATTGCTAAATCCCAATTTTTCGGAAGAATGTGACTTGTTAGGGTTTCGAGTCTCCATGAAAGGAGTGAAACCACAAGAAAAAAAAATTTAAGCTATAAAGAAATTAGAACCACCAAGTGACGTCACAGGAATTAGGTCATTTCTAGGTTTAACCGGTTATTACAGGGGATTCTATCATAATTACGCAAAATTAGCCGAACCTTTAATTAGACTAACTAGAAAAAACGTTCCTTTTATTTTCGGCCCAGAACAAAGCGTAGCCTTTGAAAAATTAAAGACAGAATTATTAAATCTAAATAGTATTTTTCTAGAATTTTCTGATAAAGACAAAGAATTTTACCTTGTCAAGGACGCCTCGGAAAAAAAAAAATGCTTCAATTTTAATGCAACAATGCGAAACAACTGATAGATTTTGAATAGTGGCAACATATTCAAAGGTTCTTTGTAGCGCAGCCTCAAGGTTTGATAACCACAACAGGGAACTTTTTGCCTTAGTACAAAGTCTAAAGCACTTCCAAAAGGGATATTTATGGGCCGCGAGAACTCACATATTTGTAGACTGTGCTGCACTAACATATTTTAAAAGATCAAAAGATCTTCACTCAAAATTATATAGAATTGCGGTTCTATTAGACAACGATTTGTATACTTATCACCACATTAGCACTAGCAGGAACCCTGCCGACTATTTGAGTCGCCCTAGCTCACAATTTGTTAAGGAAAATAGGTCAATCAATCTTGATGAGTTAAAAGTGGAATATTTAGCCCCATTAGGAGACGTGGAACCGATTGATTTTTTTGGAATATGTAAAGAAGAGATGAGGGGATTTCAACTAAAAGACCCTGAAATTAAGGTGGCAATCAATGAAATAATAGAATTAGAAAATACACTCTTAGGCTTAAAATATCCTCAGAATACATATAAAAATAATGAAAAGTCTAAGGAGGGTAAAAATGAACAGTTGAGCCAGACTGGTTTGACCAGGCCCTGTGAGGGATATGAGTCAAATAAGGGCAGCTCAAACATTCCCGGAGCCATCAAAACATCGAAAGGGGAGGAGTTCAGTAGTAATACTGAAGAGGAGTTTTCTTCTATAGGAAGGAACAAGCGTGGGTACAGGGATAGATTCCTAACCTCTGGTTCTATCCATGGCAAACTGAAAGAGGTAAAAGTAAAGGGCAGTACGCATGCGTGTGTTACTGACAGCAGGTCAATTTAAGAGGCGAGTGAAATTGAAACCTGTAAAGGACAAGTTCTAACGGCGGAATTTGCTAAGACCAGAATTATTATAGGAGTTCCTGGCGCTATTGGTAATCGGGTTGAATCCCAAACGTCCAGGGATCCAGACTTGGAGAGGGACGAGCCGTTATGGATACGACGAGCTCGTGCGGTGGAGCTTGCGAAGATTAGGAGTAATCGGCCTGAATCCCAAACGTCCAGGGATCCAGACCCAGAGAGGGAAGAGCCGCTATGGATACGACAAGCTTGTGCGGTGGAGGAGCTTGCGAAGACTAGGACTAAAGAAAGGGTCACTAGCATGGATAATTGGGCTGGGTCTGGAATACCCGCAGACCTAGGCACCAAGAGGAGTAAGCCAAAGGAAGAATTTTCAAAATTTGACGTTTCGGGCAGAGCTCAAATTAACAACAGACAAGAAATTTCAAATTTTGGGGAAGGGAATCCTTAAGGGAATCCCCTGGTTAAGAGATCTCCAGTTAATCCTAGTCAAAGGGATATTATACGATATAGACGATTCAGAAAAAAGGAAACAGATGCATCAATTTAAAATCATCCTACCAAACAAACTAATTAGAGGAATCATTAATCTTATGCATACGAGCCTTTTCCTAGGAGCGCACATGGGGACTGTAAAAACTTTGAATAACTTAAAACAAAGTTGTGTTTTTGGAAATATGTATTGCCAAGTTGAGGAGGCGGTAAAGAATTGTGATTTATGTTTAAGGAGGAATAAAGTTAGCAATATATATCCTATATTGAGAGAAAGTATTTTTTCCGACCACCCATTTCATATATGGTCAATGGATGCCACAGAAAAATTACAACTTTGCGCTAACGATTACCAATATATAATTATTGCAGTAGAGCATTTCACTAAGTATACAGTCATAGCACCATCCAAAGACCTCAGGTCAAAATCAGTGACGGAATTTATAATAAAAGAAATCATATCACATTTTGGAAGTATGGATTTCCTACTGTCAGATAATACCTCATACTTTACAAGCAAAACCTTTAATGAAATAGCCATTCAAGAAGGTTCATCAAAAAAAAATTATTCTGATAGGGGACCCTATTTAGCGTTATCATAATTATATAAAAATGTCTTTAGAATATCAGTTAATTATAGACGTTACGGCTTACTGGAACTTTATAAATCGACTAGCTGCAATGTGGCGACACAGCAATTGAAATTGTTGGTTATTTGTGATTTCTCCATATCAAATAAAGAAGATGGGTTCAGAATGTTCAAAATGTTCAGTATTCCAATCCCAGTATCAAACACTTCGTATTTCTTTCAAATAGAAAACGAGTTAAAACTTTTTGGGTTTAGTAAAGATCAAACGAGATATTTCCTAGAAGATTACATTATAGAAAAAGAATGTAACTTAAAGGGTATACCACTACTGTTCAACCCCCAATTTCTTATTAGAAGCACACAAATGATCTCCTGCAGTTTAGCAAACTACATGGAAAATAATGCATTAGTTAATAAAGCATGTGAAACCAAGGAAATTAAAATCTTAATCCAAAGAATTGGAAGGGAAAAGTATATAATCACATCTCCTTTCAAAGAAGAAATAAGAATACATTTCGAACTCAAAACAGAGAAAAACAGTAAATTCACATATATAAAGGGCAGCTCACTAGTGGAATTGCCAGAAGAATGTTCTCTAACAGCAGCGATGTTAAAAATAAACAGGATGTATAGCGGATGGATTACAAAAGAAATGGCACCTTCAAACATATCTATAATTACCCTAAAAGGGAACCTATCCATAGCTGGAATAGAAAACGAATGGGGCAAAGAATTTGAATATTTAATCTCTTTATATTTCTAGAAGAGCTCCAAGACGCAGATTGGCATAGTTGAACTGAGAAAAATGCACATTTCCTTAAGAGAGGAAAGAGAGCGGAAAATATGCTTGCTATTGGACATTTATTCTCAATACCTTTAATCTATTTATCCCTTTATTAGGACTAGTTTCTATAGGAATATTATTCAAAACATTAAGAAAACTATGGTTCGACTATAAGAAACAAAAGTCTCAAGGCTTTCACGTAACTGTGGAACAAGAAGAAATTGAAATAAACTGATTCTTAGCAAAGTTATGGTTTCATTAAGAAAAAATAACTGTACTAAGAATTTTCAGTGCAGGATGTTGTGAGAATGTGAAAAAGCCATCATAACCTGACTAAATTGTCCAAATAACAAACTATGACTTTTGAGTAATGATAAAAGTAACGAAGTATTAATTTTCTTTGTGTAAGGAAAACAAACCCAACATTAGACTTAAATAGGAATACCCTTGATCCAACAAGGTCCATAAAATGCAAATACAAATACCGGACCGCTTCAAACTCGAGAGGTCAACGGCAAGAATAATACGCGACTTGAATCACATGACAAAACAGGGTTTTAAAAGAAAAAGCGGAAACTAACTTTTTGAACAAAGAATTATTATTAGGATTACATCAAAACAGGTCTCTGGCCAATGAGACAAGAATGACAAAATAAGACAAAGCTTAAAATAGGGATTCGGGAACGAAAAACAGGGTAGTCTTTTTTGAAACTAACAACGAGTAAGTGTTTTACTTTGTAATTAAGGTATGCTACCACTGTTTGTCTGAATTCCCCTTGGAGATAAAAGTTTGAAGATAAAATTAAAATAAGAAGAAAACCTTTAAAAGATTTCTGTCACTTGGAGATAACTTTAATACGCATGTAGGAGACAAGAATAACAACTAGTGCTGAAGTCTAACATTTTACTATAAGTTGGTGATTTGGGTTTATAATTCGGTAGTATTTTCACTTAGCCATGGCTTGAGCCATTTGGACAAAAACAGAATTTTTAAGGTTATAATAAGCTAAAATAAATTTCTTCCCAGAAATTTAAAACTTGTAGAAGAAGCTTCGAATAACCGAAGGTTTAAAGAGGAGCAAGAACCTTAACCAAGAAATCAACATTAGGAAAACCTTTGTGCTTCCCTTTTTCAGCTTAGAGTTCCTTGGAACTTAGCTTGACTTTTATAAAGACCTGATACCCAGAAAATTGGAATTATTGGACAACAATATTACTTTCCCCTTTGTGCAATCTTCAGACATTTATGTGAAGGAGAACACTGTACACTTTTTAATCATTCTTTCATTTCGCTAAACCCGTACTGACTGTTTATACAAAGGTGGCCTCAATGTTTATACAGATAGATTAGGGAAAAAGGGAATAATATTGTCAATCTAAGAATTTTCAGACCTTTATGTCCAGATATAATCAATTGAGAGTTTTCCCTGCTAAAGTTAAAGCCTACTAAAGATCCAAGGAACACAAACCCCTTTTCAAGAAATAATAAGAGGATCTCCTGGTTTGGGTTAATGTAAATTGGAATAAAATTAAGTACGCTTATTCCTAGCTTAGCTGAGTAATAGTTTGAACTAAAGGATTTTAATACCCAAGAACTCAAGCCTTGACTAGCTAGTCAAGTGTAACTCTTTTAAATAGAAACATTCGACATCCTAGAATTAACTTAATCTTTTTCTTTTCGGTTAACATTTGTGGATTGAACTAGTAGACCATAGACATCAGACCTAGAAGAGGTTTAGAAATGCTCAACATAATTAGAATTAGAATATTTTTCCTTTTATCTTCTTTTGTAATACATATCAGTTGTCACTGAATACTGAGTACCGATTCTTACCCCAAAGCCTCAGTTTATAACACGCTGCCAAATTTTTAGCCCTGATAGTAGGGGCAACCTAACATAATGTTGTGAACGTTATAGATATAAAAATAATGCATTAACTCTTTTTTAGGGGGGGGGGATTGATATATTTCATCAAACTTTTGGCTTTCTTTTTTAAGTTCTTTGAAGTGTTGTAATCCCTTGTTAAAATATATACGTATATTTTTCCAATTACATGTTTTTTGTTCTTTCAGCAATTGAAAGTAATTTCATACTAAAGATTATTCAAAGATATTTGATTATTACAGCAAGTCTGATTTCTTACAATGATTTCTACTAAGCTTCAAACTTTTGGTGTCCTATTTTAAGGTTTTGAAAATGTTTAAATCCCTTGCCAAAATATATGAAATATTTTGCCATTACCGGTTTTTTGTTCTTTAAGCGATTTAATGTACTTCTCCATACATGAAAATCTTCAATTTTTTAACATAAGTGTGACTAGCGTGACAACGTCATTGTAATACTGATGTATATAAGAATGACTTCACTCATATAAAAAGTTTTTTTTTTCCACAATTAAGGCTCTTAACCAATTTTTTCAAACTCCTGACCACTCTAAACCGTTCTTTTAGGCCAGAATACGAGAATATACGAATATACGAGAGGCCAGAATATACGAGAATACCAATTTTCCTAAAAACATATAGAGCCGTTTTCGAGAAAAAATGCATGCAAACATACATAAATAAAGAAATATACATATATTTTTTTTATTCCGTTTTTGACAAATATGATTGCAATTAGCCTGTGTCTGCAGAATATCGGACTTGTTCAAAAGGAAATTCGAAGCTTTAATTCTGTTTTTTAAGAGATTTCTCTACAGCCAAGTGTCAATTTGTGCAACTAATTAGGAGATTATACAAAGCTTTGGCCAGTATTCAATGAAGAAAGAATCTTAACGTAGCCCATCAGTATGGAACTACCATGTACATGGTTTTCAAGCTTCAGAAGCCAAATCGTCAAGCAGTGGGACTTTGGTACCTAGACATATATCCTTGGACCATTCCTTAGACCTGCCTTTGCCTTTAGTGGGACTCATGGGATAGCTGTACATCATTCTCCTAATCATCCAATACGAGGATGTTCTCCCATTGAGCTAAGAGGGGCCCGTAAAATTTTAAAACCCGTATTTTTATGATTGGTTAAAGATCTGTATACTGTCCATAGAAAACGAAAGATTAATATACTGAATGTACACCTAGGATACCTACCAATTAGAAAGCATTGTATAGTTAAACAAGAGTATTTAGGACGTCAATATTTTTTTCAAAGGGTAGGTTGTCTGAAGCCTCAAAAGTATATTTTTGTAGCGTCAAATTCTGGAATATTTCGTAAGAGGCCCTTTGATTATCGAGGTGATTTACCTTCTAATATCCCTCATACGGAAAAGAATAATTTAACATCCCTCCCGAGGGATATTTTCCAAAGGACCTCCTTAAAAATTCTCTCTTGAAAAATCGACAGCACAAACTGAAAGTTCATTTTTGATATTTATGACCTTCGCCCCCCCCCCCCCCCCCGACATAAATAACAAAAAAAGAGGTTCACATTTTTCAGGTGTCAATTCATTTTCAAAAAAGTAAACTTTAGCGCAAACGGCATGGACCTTAAGAGCCAAAAGCTCTCTATTACTCTTACCTTTTCGCCAATTTCTGTGTTGTCTCTAGCAGGCAGTATTTCAAAGTCTGTGCGTAGGGCACATGTGTCAATGACCTGATTGTACCTTGACTCCTCCTCCTCTCCTCCAAAAATGATATTTTGCCTTAAAACTGCATTCTGAATCCATGCTTGTTGGGGAACATAGGCTATGCTTCCCTGAAGTAAAGAAACGCCGATTAAAATCACAGATTTATAAAAAAAAAAAAACAGCTCCAATATGAAAACAAACAAAAAAATAAAACAGCTTGTGATTCACTAGTGATATTCGTAACTATTTTGTGAATACAGTCAAATTAGAGTATTTCGCCATTTAAAATGACTTTGCAATGAGACGGATGTAAAACCCACGTTTAAATATTAAAGTATTGATTTAACAAGTTATTTTAAGGAATATGGGAACCCAAGACTGAATATATTCCCCTTAAAGGGGTCCTATTCCCTGTTTTAATGATCTTATTTTTCAAGATGATCGTATCCTTCCAAAGCATACCGTATAAGAACGTTCAGGTGACCAGTGCAATATATGAAAAGAATCGATGAGATGGAGATAGGAATTGAGGTTAGATGTTGGTTTTCCATTTAACCAGGATTTAATAAGTGTTGTGCCTTATTGCTATTTAGTTGAATTATTTTGATCGCCTTAGGAAGTATTTTCTCTTTAATGTAAAATATTGTAAAATATCAAACGGAAAGTAAAAACTCTTTTTGACGTAGACGGCACAGAGGATTTGAGTGCTAACATATTTGTGTTAGTACGATGAATTTACTCTTGGAAGTTGAAACTTTCATGGAATGCTAAGGGGGATGCTCAACAAGATAAACATGAGTTCCAATAAGAACAACTATGTGCATCCAGGTTGTCTAAAAGGCATACCTTCAACATTTCAAGAACAGCTTGGGATGGGTAGAAGGTTGAAACATTCGAAGAATGTTGAGGGAGATGTTGAAATAACAGAAAATATGTAGATCCTAGTTGTTAATTGGCGTAGCTTTATTATCTCAAGAACGCCTAAGATTATTAAGTTGGATTTTTCAGGAAATATCGATAGGGATGTTGAACTAATTAAAAAGCACTATATGCATTCTGGCTGTCAAAACGGAATGGGTGCAGTATCTCAGTCACAGTTAAGGGTATTAAATTGAAACTTTCAGAGAATATTGTGGGGGATATAGAACATAATCGAAATACAACTATGTGAATGTTGATGGTAAAAAGGGCGTATGTGCAATATCCTAGGATCATGTAATTGTAAGTGGAAATTTTCAAGAGTTCTTTTGACGAAACCAAAAGATACTATTTATATCAAGTTTGTTGAGATTGTGTGTGCAGTATCTTATAAACAGTTAGATAAACAATGGTCTTACATTAAACATAAACAAGGGTATTAAATTGAAACTTTTGGAGAATGTCGAGGGGGTGTTGAACTCAATCAAAGGACACTATGTGCATCTTGGTTTTGAAAAGGGCGTATCTGCAATATATCATGAAAGGCTTATTGTATTTAGTTGAAATTTTCAGGGAATTTGAAAGGGGATATTTAAATAAATTAAAAGACAATAATTGGAACTAACAAATTATAATCTGATATTTTCATTTCTAAGCTGTAGACGTGAAAAAAATGTTCAGTGTATTGACCAATAATTAAAAACTTTGGCGATAAAAACCAAACAAAGATTAATTAAAAGAAAAATTCGAAAAGGAAGTTTTCATAAGCGTGATAATTTATGTAATCCTGTATATAACAGTTTTTTCAGAAGGCCCAGGGAAGGACATCAGGAACTTAATTTGCTTTGGGGCAGTAGGGAAGGGGCAACTACTCCTCCCAGACCTCGGTTTGTCCCCCCCTCCTAACCTGAATTTGCTCTCCCAGCTGAAATTTAGTTTCTTCAAAATTTTTAGTCAAAACTAACACAAATATGCATAATTCAAGCATCAACAGAAAGAGATTAGTTTCCTTTAATATATTTTTAATTTAATAGTAGCCTACTATAAAGTATCTTTATAGTACTTTTATAGTATTATACAGTCCTTTCATGGTAACAAATGGCTCATTTTTCAGTTTTTACTGTCATTTTTACTTGATTTGGGAAAACTGGGCATACCTATGAAAACAGACACTGAAAACGCAAGCGGGCATATGAACAAATTTCTACGTTTTAATACTTAAATTTTTTAATTTCTTTAAAATTTTTGCCATATTAGGACCTAGGCTTTTATATATTTCGGTGTGTACCTATGTTTATTGTTTGAGAGAGCTCTGAAGCAATTTTGATTTTAGGGTATCAAACTGTATTTGCAGACAAGTAACTGTTTATATACAGGATTTTCATAAGAAATGGAAGTTTAAAAATTATGAATAATTTAGCTTGAACAAGTTGGGGGAATAAAAGATGTATTTACTTGAGTTAATACCAGATAGCATGACTTAAAATTGATTGCCTTTGAAAGTGGGAAGCTTTATAAATTTTTCCCTATAATGGAAAATTACTTTTTTGGAGGAAGGGGCAATAGCTTCTTAAAAAGAGTTTTGATCCTCTATTCTGCCTATGACGAAGTTCAAGTTCATTAATACCATATAAATAAATCTTGAATTTTATTATTTCTTGGGAAGGGGGCTTATTAATGATGCCCTAACTTGTCTAGATAAAAATTGTCTTTAAGGCAGAAGTGATCACTCAAATTTACAGTTTATGGCAGCCAATTGGGGATTTTTTTTCCTTACCTAAAAATTCAAAATATACAAACGGACAAATCAAGCACCAAATTTTTTGCCATAGTTCGAATACATTTGCATATAAGACTTTTAGGAATAGAGCGGTCATCAGTTATATTGAAACGGTAGTCTAATATGCATAATTTCAAAACTAACAGAGAAGAGAGAACGGGCATAACTTGCTTGAAGCAAGTTGTTCGAACATTATATGCATTTACTTGATGTAAAAACAGAGAACTGGGCTTAAAATCAATCAGTGATAATATAAAATCCTAGTTTCGAAGCCACGTGTTGGCACTATTGAAATTTCTAGCTCTCAGATGAATAAACTAAAAATATTTTTAGATGCATTAATCGATACAAAAAGATACTTTCCATTAAATGACTTTTAAACTATTTTCTTTATAAAATTATACAAGAAAAGATGAGGTACAAAACTGAAGATATATATAAAATTAATTTCGTTAGAAGGCTGCATGATCTCTTATGAAATTTATTAAAACTTAAAATTAAGGAAATTTAGGTGTTGAACTCAAACCTTGGTGTTTACTTTTCCGCTAAGTTTGTCCATTTCTCCAAGAATGGCAGATATGAGAGAAGATTTTCCCGATCCAACCATTCCAACAACAGCAACAAGACTTCCTTCTTCTACTTCAAAACTGATGTTTCTCAGCAAAGGTTCTTCATTTATACCCCAGGAAAATGAGCCATCTTTGACTACAATAGGGTTTTCTGCAAGGAATATATTCAAATTTATCCCTTGCAAAAGAAATTTTTGCAGATGAAAAATATGGTAATATAACCAGATATGCCAAGAAAAAATACATCTAAGAAATAAGGCCATAGGTTGTTCCCCCTTAAAAAAAAACTCCCCTTCAAGGGAATCCATCTCACTGTAGACTCAATACCTCTCGGAAGATTTCCCACCATATATAAAACTGAGCGGCTAAAGGAATATTAAGACTAGTAAGAATAAAAACATAAATAAATAAAGGATTCTGAAAGATTCAACCTATATTCCAAGAATTAGGTAAAATATTCTCTGTAGAAAATCTTATTGAAGAAATTATTTAATTTTATACTTCTATTTCTTTTAAATTTGTTTTCTTTGGTTTCTTGGGGTATTGGTGTTAAGTTATCATAGTAGGTTAGGATAAAATCCGGAAATATTCCGAAATCCCTTCTTTTTTAATTTTTTTCTTTGTCTTACTTCCCCTTTGGCTGCTATATAAGTAGAGTTCTAAGTTATACTTTGCAGAGACATATAGCAATTACTATGCTATTTGCAGAGACATATAGGAATCTCCATGTTATTTGCCTAGACTATGTTCCTTCCTGTGCTATTTGGGATTGCGTAATATGTTATGAAGGACAGGCTTCCAAGGCAGATTACCAGACCGGTTATTTGGCGAGGTATAATGTGGTCAAACATGTTTTGAGAGTATGGTCATAATTATATAACTTAAGCAGACTGATTTTTGAGTCAACATTCGTTTTTTAAGAGCCATTCAGAGAGCGGGGGTTACTCAATATATGATAACTTGATTGGTGATTGGGATTTGAATAAAAGGACTGATTTTCATTACAATTCATATTAGTAAGAGAATTGAATTCAGAGAGAATAGTTTATTTGAGAGGATATTAGTAGAGAAAATGAGTGGTGCATTTACATTATTGGAGATTAATGATGGAGCCGGCAGCAGCAGCAGCAACGATATAAGAGTCCCCAATGTGGCTGTGAAAATAACCGGAGGCTGTAGACTATGCCTTGAATGGGACAATATGTATGCTAGATACGTGATATCATTAAGCAAATTTAAGCAGGAGGACCAACTATGTTTTACTGGAAAAGTGAATATTGTGCATATAAATAAACTTCGGTCAGCATTAGATGTCCTATCGAAATGTATTGATGAGAACAAAATGCATCATTGAATATTATTGTTGTAATTATGCTCAATAAAATTGTTTCTAAATCAATGGTATTTTTCTTTCTATAGTAGACTAGCGTATTTTTTTAGAGTAGAAAAAAAAATTCTGGTTAGTCTGAAGTTGGTTGTGAGAGTGTTAGAACTCTAAAAAATGGATAGATTTGAGAAAGAGCGAATCATGGGGAATCTAGTGCATATGAAAAAACGTTTGATTCTAGATGACGATTTTCTAGAGCTGTCTATTCAAAGGAAGATATTTTCTCAGGGAATGCTTGTCGATATAATGAAAACTGATTCTCAATCATTAGACTATTGCATGAAGCTTTCACGTCGTGGTCCAAATGCATTTACTCAATTTATTGATATATTAATCACGACACGGCAAAATGATATTTTGGATATGCTTTTAAACATTAGTTTAGAAATTAGGACTTTTTTCATAAGAAAGATGGTGCTCAAAGATGATTTACTCCTCTCTCTATCTCAGACAATTTTTGTTGTTGCTAGCTCAGTTTCATTGTGGCGGTGAGAGTGTCAACACATGAAAAAATGTTCCATACATGTCCGCTATGTATGTACACTCTGGGCAGCTGGTCATCATGTGAGAATTGCACAATGATTGATGAGTATGATGAAAAGTGTAGATTATGCAACCCGTGTAAATTGCATAGAGGATATGCTGTACAAATTAAAGGTTGTAATTCCTGTCTTGAAGAGGTGTGTGACTCTCATCCTAGAGGGCACCTATGCTCCAATTGCCATTATGATAAATGTAATCAGTGGGAGAATACCTATCCCGGTATGATTGGAAAGAATCCTAAGCGTGATTTTAGTTTATTGCTACGAGATTGGTATCGTCGTGGTTTTAGATTGTTCTGGGAGGAAGAGCCAGGTCAGCGATTCAACTGCTGGAACAACAAAAGAAAATGGTTTCTACGTCATCGTTGTAAAGACAATGGATGTTATGATTATAAGCCCACTGATTTTTATTTGGCTGTGATGGAATAAGATTCGCCACTTGAGGACACTGTTTGTGAAATTGCTTCAAATAAGCAAATTGAAACATGTGAATTCTATAGAATGAATGAGAATAGTATCATTGACTATACAAAGAGATATGACAAGAGTGAAGTTACACTCTACTGTAGAAAATGTGACCCTGACATTGCAGTACATCAGGACCAGTACACTGTGAATTCAGATAATCTACCTGCTCTAGTTGTTGTAGACAAATACCTAGTAGAAGATGAAATCTAAAGAGTAGAAAAGTCGTTTTATCATGTATATAAATTTCTATTAATAAACAATTTCACATACATTTTTAGAACATTTTATTCGTAGGGCACTAAAATCAATATTAAATACGCTTGTAAGTACATTTTCCACTAGAAAGTCGTTCAATCGAGGTAAGTCAACGTAGATGTCAAGAAACTGCTTGTAGGTATAGCCACGACATCTGAACATGAAAAAGAGTAGTGCATGAAAGCCACATGTCTTAGTCGTCAAATCCTGTACTCTTCGTTGATTTTGAATAATGGTTTTCCCATTGCTTTCAATAAAGTTGCTGATGTATGGCATGTAAAATTTATACGATAGGCCAAGAGGATCAAAAAATTCAATATTCTTTGCTGTTTGAAAGATGCATAGCCAATGGCCGGTCTTCAAAGTCGATGGGCTGCTATTAACAATGATTAGGGTATTGTTAACACTTGGAATTTTTTCAATGAAGTCCGAAGGTAAGCAATTAGACTTGTACTGAGACATGTATGGATCCATACTAAATACGTTGATTATTTGGTTTGTGTTCATGGTGCTAGGTCTAGTAGAACACTGCCATCGGGTGTGATTTCCCAATAGGTTTCAAATTGACTCAGTGATATTAGCGTGATACTCTCAGTCAGAGCATTGGCAAATGTACACTCTAAACGTACATTCCCTGTTCGTACTATGCTCATATCCTGAGTCACCGACAAGTCCAAAACAATTACCCCATGATTTTTTGAAAACATTGAATCGGTTATTCCATTTTCAAATAGTTGAGAGTCATGATCTAGGGATTGCATGGTCAACTCGTACAAAGTTCTATAGGATTTTTTGTCAAATGATAGAGTGTACAATGGTATACCATTGACTTTGAACACAAGGCTAGTTAGACCAAAAAAATTAAAATCATGGGGGGATTCAGTCCAGGATCCAACGGCACTGCCACTCTTCAAAAAGGTCAAAGCCAATTTTGATGGGATTTCTCCATTGATAAATGATGAATCGCTATAGCTACGAGAGCCGGTGGCAATGTGACGTTGATTGGGGATCGTATGGGGGACAAGAAGTTTAATGTTGTTGCCATTGGCTCTTAGCTTTTCCACTTCCAATGCAACAGAGCTCATAACCTGTTGTTTTCGGACGTGGAGAACTGCCGATGTGATAATGACATTTGCATCGGATGCTGCAGGAAGTGTTTTTCTCAAAATGAAATTCGATGGGGCCATCTGTAACTTTATGTCAATCTTGACATTGGGGGGTAGCCATTGGGATATATTGAATATCTCATGATTTAATTTTCCAACCAGATGATACTCCTGGGTCACTGCAGTAGTCAACTCACCGTCAGTATCAACACCTGATCGATATTCATAGCCCAATGATTGTCCTCTCAACTCCTTGTACGCCTTTGGTGTCATCATCATAAATTGTATGTAGCTTGCATAGTTGTATAAATTATTGCTAGTGCTCACCAGTGTTCCATTAATAAATACATTAATTTGTTTGAACAGATTGTGTAGAATACAGTTTTCATAGGAGAGACCATCAGCAGCAGTTGGAGTTGTATTATCTGACTTTTTCTTCACCACAACATTTAAATCAATAAATGTTGATGACAAATCCATGAAATAGTCTTCATTGGAAAATATTTGAAAGTGTATATTTTCCGAGAGGGGTTGTTGGGGGTGAAATTGTTCATAGTAACCATACTTGACACTGACATCAACATTTTCAGCGTTGAATAGATTCAATGAGGAACTAATTGATGGGTATGATTCCTTGTGGGGGAGATAAGTTCTCTTAAGAGAAGAAATCCTTCTTTGATCTAACAATCTTTTTCTTTTTCTTCTTCCGCTTATTGGTCTTCGTTATTTTATTCTTCAAAGTCCTTGTTGATGTCCTTCGCTTCCCGCCTGGGTGGAGACTGATAAGTGAATGACGTGCACGCATCCTTTTCAATCCCTCC
>JAQQPU010015077.1:7703-21773 GCA_029168905.1 Artemia sp. Kazakhstan ARC1039
GGGGGAATGATGGGCATGGGAGGGGGGGGGGGCTAGTTGCCCTCCAACCACTTTCGACTATTAAAAAGGGCACTAGCCACTCTAATTTGCAATCAAATGAGCCCTTTTCGAACTTTCTACAACAATGCCCAACACAGAAGTGCCCAGGTATCGAGAAAAAAAAACAAAAAACAACACATTGTGCCCATATTGTTCTTTACTTAGGCAGCGCTAGCACGCTGCCTATAATTTCTGATCATTTTTTAGCATTTACCCCCCCCCCCCGCGAAAAATGCCCCCCATGGAAAATAAGGCTTTCCAAATTTGAGAATTTTATTTGAGTTTAATTTTTTTATTTCTGTAGGTTGAAGGAAATTTGGTACTTGTGCATTATGTGCCACTCACTCAAGTTTACACTGTGTAAAACTCGAGAACAACCCGGTTTCTTTATTAGTTTCTTTCATCTTAGCATGATACAAGACAAAGACAAGTGACAGAATAGATGGGAAATAAATAATTTGGGCTATATATTTGCACATAAGGGGGAGGGGTGGTGGTAAGGTATTTGGACAGTTTGAAGTCAGAAAACAATTCCTTCTAGGCATGGCCACTAGAAAATTACAGAAGAATAGCAAGGTTTCTGGAAATTTTGTTAACTAAAAAAAAATAAATAAAATTCCAGTATACAGTAAATGTAATGTTTCATTTAAATGTTTTTTCCAAGAGTTAAGTGGTTTTTTTTAACCAATTTTCCAAGTAATAATAGTACTATTATTAGGTTAATGTAGTGTTTCATTTAAGTGTTTTAGGATGATTGCTGATCTAGGTTTATGTTATTTGTGCCTTTGATTTATGTTATTTTACTATGTTCACAGCCATATATTTGGCTTTAAAATACACTTCTCTGTCTATCTATCTAATATGCAGAATAATTGTACCAAACACATTTTGCATGCAGACCCACTATACTTTACACCCCCACCCCCTGCTAATATGCAAATATATAGCCCAAATTTATTTCTAAAGTAACAAAAACTGGTGTGTTCTTGAATTTTACACAGCATAAACTTAAGTGAGTGACACATAATACAGAAGTACCAAAATTCGTTCCCCCTACAGAAAAAAAAACTCAAATAAAATTCTCAATGCAGGGGGGAGTATTTTCTGGGGGGGGGATTAATTTTATCTGCATTTTTTTTATTGGATTTAATTTTAAGTAATATTTTTTAAAGTATTTCCTTTGTAATTGGATTTCCACTGAACTGGGAGCATGGAATTATGAATAGCTTATGTTTACATTGGACAGTTTTTACAATTTCAAACTGACAAAAAAAAATGTATAATTTCTTTATGATTGCTAGAAACTGTTACAAATTGTAACCAAGAACAAAATGTGTTAAGAAAACAATTCTTACTTCATATGCAGTAAAATTGCAGTTATTACATTTTGAAAACACTTTCCTAATGTGCAAATGTATAGCCAAAACTATATATTCATATTTTTTTGTTTCCTGATTTCATTGCCTATATATTTGCACATTAGGGGAGGGAGAATACAGTGGAAGCGCCTTCAAAATATGTTAACTAAAATTTTCTGCAGGCTATAGTGTGAAGTAAGAATTGTTTTCTTAAAGTGTTCCTTTCTCAATAGCCCCAATTCTAGGGTTATACCAGGGTCAGAGCTGGAGTAAGGTAATTTCACAGGGGAGAGGGGAAATATAGACTTTGCTGCCCCCTGTTGCACCATCAATACTGTAAAAA
This sequence comes from Artemia sp. Kazakhstan ARC1039, assembly GCA_029168905.1. Classification (NCBI taxonomy): domain Eukaryota; kingdom Metazoa; phylum Arthropoda; class Branchiopoda; order Anostraca; family Artemiidae; genus Artemia; species Artemia sp. Kazakhstan ARC1039. The sequence goes on from JAQQPU010015077.1 coordinate 9,444, forward strand.
ATTACAAATTTTGAAAAAACTATTACAATTTAAGCCTGTTTTGCCACCCCTTGGCCATGCTATCCAGGGCACTAGCCTTCTCCCCCCTAGATCCAGCACTAACCAGGGTTGTGGGTAAATTATAGTGGAACTCCTCCAAAATATGTTCACTACAGTGTTTCTCCATATTATGAAGTCAGAATTGTTAGAAATAAATTCACTGATATGTCTTAGAATTCTACTCAATTAACAGGAATTGAATTTCCAGAACTAAAACCAGAGAAAAAGAGACTGATAACCAAAAATTAAGGTAGAAAGTTTTTTTTGTCAAAATTATAAAAGGTGTCCTAGACCTGTCAAGTAGGCAAATTTTAAGACTTAGACATAATAATGAGGGTTAACATTGAGGCTTGGTAATACCTTCCTAGATTATGCTTTTGGCCTTGGATTCATTTCTGAAAGCTTTGTTTTCTTAGACTAACTGGTTATTTTTTTACAGTTCATATTATTGACTTACAAATAAAGTAAACATACCACTTGGTGCCTTTTTTTATGCTCTTCCCTAATATAATAATCATTGTTGTTGGAAGAGTTTTACCCCTACCCCTTTATATACCAATTCAGGGTATATATTTGCACATTAGTGGGGGGGGGGGGGGTAAATTTTATATCTGATGTAAATTAGAGGTAAGTTTAAACTTTCTCCCCACCCCCTAATGTGCAAATATATACCCTGAATTGGTATGTATAGGGATAGGGGTAAAATTCATTTCTGACAAAAATGATTATTATATTTGAAAAGAGCATAAAAAAGGCATTGAGTGGTATGTTTACTTTATTCATAAGGCAATAATATAAACAAAAAATTTATTGGCCTAGGCCTATGTTTACTTTATTTGTAAGTCAATAATATGAACTGCAAAAAATTTACCACCTAACCCCTTTCCAAGATAGTGAAAAGTATCAAAACTACTTTTACTCTATCCCCCCCTCCCTTCTATTTTAAGCCTAGGCTAGGAGTCCAGCTGGACATAAGGAAACATATTAAGAAAATAATTCTTACTCCATAATATGCAGAATAGGCTAATCCTAGTTAACACATTGGTAAATTTTTACCAAATCATATTATTGAGTTTCAAATAAAGTGAATATACCATTCAATGCATTTTTTGGTCAATATATACCAAATCATATTATCAAGTTAGGACTGAAGTGAATACACCATTCAATGCCTTTTTTTAAGCTGATTACAAATATAATAAGCATTTCTATCGGAAATGAATTTCAGCCCCCCCCCCCTATATAGGCTATACCTAACCTAACCTAACCCTGAATTGGCATATATAGGGGGGGGGGGTGGCTGAAATTCATTTCCAATAGAAATGCTTATTATATTTGTAATCAGCATAAAAAAAGGCATCAAATGGAGTATTCACTTTAGTCCTAACTCAATAATATGATTTGGTATATATTGACCCATTTTTGGTAAAATTCTACTTTAGCTACTTTTGGCTATCTTGGGAAGGGGTTAGGTTAGGAAAATGAGACTTTCAGAGATGGGTCTACAGGCTAAAGTATGTCCTGGGAAGGTATTTTGAAGTGCCTACCTCCACTCCTTCTCTCTCTAGAGGGTCCTGCAATTTGCCTACATGACAGGTCTATACCCATTGAAATTTTGACAAAACAACATTTTACCTTAATTTTCAGTTATCAGTTTCTTTTTCTCTGGCCTTAGCTCTGACAATGCAATTTCAGTTATTTGAGCAGAATTTTAAGACATATAAATAGTTTATTTCCAAAATTTAGGAAACATATTTGCATATCTTTAAAACCTTATAAATTGGGATTGAGCAAAGTTGTGAAGCTGAAAACAATTTTGTTGTACTTCATTTAAGCAGAAGATCTATTTTGCAAGGTTTCACTTCTATAACTCACATATTTTTAAAGGTCATCAAAGGTCAGGACCCTCTAGAGGGAGGAAGAGTGGAGGTGGGTACTTCAAAATATCTTCCCGGGACATACTTTTGCCTGTAGACCCATCCCTGAAAGTTTCATTTTCTTAACCTAACCCCTTTCCAAGATAGTCAAAAGTAGCTAAAGTAGAATTTTACCCCATTTTTTTATGCTGATTACAAATATAACAATCATTTCTATTGGGAATGAATTTTAGCCCCCCCCCTATATATTTCAATTCAGGATATATATTTGCACATATAGGGTGGGGCTTAGGTTAGGGGGGGGGCTGAAATTCATTTCCAATAGAAATGATTATTATATTCGTAATCAGCATAAAAAAGGCATCAAATGGTGTATTCACTTTATTCCTAACTCAATAGCCTCGGCTAATATGATTTGGTAAAAATTTACCAACACATTTTGCAGGGGAAGAACCTTTATCTTCACTTCTTTCCTTGTTTTTTGTTTTTCTAAAAAATTCGTGAATTTCTTAGAACCTAGACTATATATTCACAGAATATATACCCCACCCCCCTAATGTGCAAATATATAGCCTACTTAGAATTGCATACTCAATCTAAATATAACATCCATTTTCATCACATGAACTTTAATCCCATATTAGCCATGTGGTGGATGTCCCCAACTACTTCCCAAGACAGCATGAAGCACCTAAAGTAAAATTTTGACTTGTTCATAAATAGCCTAGGCCTATTTGGTTTCAATTATAAATATAAGAGTGGGTACATACCTATCTAACGCAAAATCAATGGTCAATATGTATTAGACTATGAGTAACTAGTTTATTCAAACTTTTTAATATTTGATTTTGTAACACTAGGCTAATTCTGTTAATCCCAAACCAGATTTTAATGTTATTAGGTTTATTTCTATTGGTTCACTTGGTCTTTACGTATTGCCATCTATAAAATAGAATAGAATTTATTTTGACACAAAAGCCCAAAGGGCCGTTATCACAAGAACAAAGACACTTTCATACAAGCATAAATTGGCACAAAACTCTAATCTAAGCTAGTGAAATATCACCCTCATCCCTAATCTTAAAAAAAAAAATAAACCTTTCTCTATGTTCTATACCCATCGTCAGGAACCTTCCGAATCTCTTTATACCTCCCATATCTTTCCTTGCTAATAAATGTATTATCTCATCTCTCTCCCAAGCCTCAACCCCAAACAATTCTTTCCTTAAATCTTTAATTCACTACACTTCCCCATACAATGAACCAAATCTTCCTCTTTCTCGCACATAGCACAGAAGTAAGGACCAGAAGCTTGCCTAACCCCTCCCAGATACTTCCTTCTCTCACCTAGTGGTAACCCATCTGACCTAACACAAATAATCAACTTTTGTTGCCTCTTTTGAAGCTCCACCTTAAAATACAATTCTTCTCCCCACTGTTCCTTAGCCTTTGCATATAACTCCAGTGATCGGGTCTCATTCACTCGCGCATGCCACACCTGGATCTCCTGGTCCCTTAACCTCTCCCTGACCCTATTTGCAACTGCTCCTTCCTTTAATTCAATCCCTAGCCCACCATTTCATAGCTCTGAAAATCCACAATCTTCCAATATCTTTTTTATATGAGATGGCCACGTATCACTCTTTGGGATTCTCAGAGCTTCTAAATATGCTGCTTTTGTTGTCCTTACTCTGGGCATACTCAGGATTTTCTCCCATAGTCTTATCATCCCTACTAGCATATCACTTCTTAAAGAATATAAACCTAGATCTCCTCTCAATACTAAACTATTCGTTGAAAAATGTAGACCTAAAACTCTCTTAAAATACTGAAGCTGAATCTTCTCCATCGTCTCACCAGCTATATATCCCCAAACTTCAGATCCATAATGCATAGCCGATTCAATCTTTACCTGAAATATCTGCTTATGCATCTTCAGGTTCTGTATGTTTGCCAGTTGGCTAGCAGTCACAGCAGAGGCGCAGGACTTTCCTTTAGCAGGACTTAGCTTCAGCTGCTTTCCAAACTTACCATTTGACGAAAACCTACATCCTAAATACGTAAACAGATGATATTCCCTTTTTCTTGAATAGATCAACTAGTTTCAATAGATCAGCCAGTTGGAGTAAACCCAGAAGCCCTTCTACTAAATACAATCCTTTTTAACTGGAGAGTTCACCGATCTTTCTTATGTCGTCTATCAGCCAATATAACCTATATGCCAATTCTTGGACACGCAGTTATCAGTCTGTATGCATTGCAAGAGGCTCAATCTTTATTCGTCTTAACACATGTTGTTGCGCCTTCACATCAGACAGAAAGTGTATCTAGTTACGTAATAGAAGTCTAAAATGAAATGATTAGATTTTTAATTGTTTTTATGTCCCATAAATTTAATTTTTAGATTGTATGCCATCCAACCTAGATTTTGTCTGGTTTTTAATGGGACATTTCGCAAAATAATGTTAATGTTTCGCAAAATAATCCTTAGGGTGATAAACTTGGTAGAGCTTACCGCATTTTGAGATAAGTAAATAGATATCAGAATAGGTTGTAAATTCAATGCTGTTTCCACTATCGCATAGTAATTCTACACACACGCTTGGTAGATTATACATTCGGTATTACGGTAATAGTGGTGGTATATTAAGGAGTAATGTATCAACTGTTTGCTATTTTTATTATTAATTCCTAACTACACCTTATGAAAGGGATTGCCATAAAAGCTTTAGAGGCAGCTCATTTAATCGGCAATTTTAATTTTTAATGATCTAGAAATGCTGACGTTGATTGAAGAACATCCAGCTTCCTATAAATCCCTTTTTTTTCCTCGGGCACACCTATCAAATATATCTGACTAAATCTCATAAAAAAAATGTTATGTAGCACTAAAATTCATAATCCATATCAATGGTGAAAGTCTCCGTGTCATGATTTGTCGTGACTCCACATCCAGGTTTTACGGTGGGGGGGCAGAGGGGCTGGAGGCAAGCCACACTCCCCTTTCGTACAATATTCCTGCTCCTCTTTCACAAATGTCTCCAGATATCCGTTTAGATCTGGGTTGAATCTGACTGAGCTTAGAGAGTCACACTATTTACCCCTGTCCCTAGCCAAATAATCACAATATCGGGACCTGAATCCCAGGCCTGAAGGAAATAAGATTACAAGTTCAACACACTAAACAATGGGTAGATTGACAGATCCTTAACAAACCAAATATCATTTTAAAAATTAGAAATGTCAGCAATTATTCCAAATTTTCTCGAAATCCCACCTGTTTTTTTATTTTTGGGGACCATAGGCTCCCCAAAAGTATTGTTGTTATTCGACTCTCTCCATATATGACTTTATAGTTTGGCCTGCTATTTGTATGCCGGAGAAAAATTTTCAGCAATTTTTAACCACATGCACCGTCTTAAAAATCTGGACACAAATAGAAGTGTTTAATTTAGTTTCATACTCTAGTTGACCTGAAATAGAAATCTTGATACCATTCACAAAAAAATCTGTTTACTTTCTTTGATAGCTTGGACACACTTACCCTATTTCGATTTGGTTAAATTTTAAGAGCAGAAGTAACCCAAAAAGTATGAACATAATACCCTCAGTTGTTCTTGGGATACTGCTGAGATGCCTTATTGGGAATTAGCATTAACGCAGTGCATTTTGGTTTAATCTTAAGGCAACATTTAGTTTTTAAACAAAATGGGCAAATGGGATCGTGGGCGGAGGGGGACTAGTTGCCCTCCAATCACTTTCAGTCTAATGAGACCTTTTCAAAGTTGCTACGACAAAACCTTCGATACGAAGTGCCCTGGTCTAAAAAAAAAAAAAAAAAAAAAAAAAAAAAAAAAAAAAAAACATTGTACCCACATCGATCTTTACTATAAAAATGTCAAGCCTTCCAATCACTTCCAATCATTTTCGACTATTAAAAAGGGCACTCGCCCTTTCAATTTCCAATTGAATGAGTCCTTTTTGAGTTTCTACGACAACGCTTTCTATAGACACCTTATATGCCCCAGGGCATAAATTACAACCCTCGCCCTGAGGGCTGTGAGGGGGTTGTCATCCTCAAAGACCTAATTTCCAGAACTTTCAATTACTTTGAAGAAAATTGCTATCTCAAAACTTTGACTGGATGTGTTGGGGAAATGGTGGGCGTGAGAGAGAGGTTAATTGCCCTCCAATTACTTCCGACTATTAAAAAGAGCACTAGCCCTTTCAATTTTCAATCGAATGATTCTTTTTTGAATTTTCTACGACAGTGCTTTCTATAAAAAAAAACCTTATATGCCCCCAGGGCATAAGTTACAACCCTTGCCCCGAGGGCTGTGGGGGGGGGTTGTCATCCTCAAAGACCTAATTTCCATAACTTTGAACTTAGTTGAATAAAATGTCTATCTCAAAATTTTGACTGGATGTGTTTGGGGGAAAGGTGGGCGTGAGAGGGGGGTTAGTTGCCCTCCAGTCACTTTCGCCTATTAAAAAGGGCAATAGCCCTTTGAATTTCCATTCGAATGAGCCTTTTTTGAAGTTTCTAAGACAACGCTTTCTATAAAAACCTTTTACGCCCCCAGGGCATAATTTACAACCCTTGCCCTGAGGGCTGTGGGGGAGTCTCCTCCTCAAAAACATAATTTATATCTGGAAATCAACTACGCTGAACAAAATGGCTATCTCAAAATTTTGATTGGATCTGTTTGGGGAAATGGTGGGCGTGGAAGGGGTGTTAGTTGCCGTCCAATCACTTTTGACTATTAAAAAGGGCACTAGTCACTCCAATTTCCAATCGAATGAGCTCTTTTCCAAGTTTCCACGACAACTCCTTCGATACGAAGTGCCCTGGTCTAAAGAAATAAAACATTGTGACAACATCGTTCTGTACTTAGGAAGCGCGATTGCGCTGCCTTTGATTCATCGGTATCAAAATTCTGTTTTTTCGGGTTTCGGTTACTATTGAGCCATGTCGCTCCTTACTTAAAGTTCGTTACCACTAACTGTTTGATAATGAAGAGGAAATGGTACTATTAGTCCTGATCCCTTCCCTCCGTTGGAAGTTACCATACAATACTAAAGAAAACATTTCTTGTAATTATCGTCCTAATTTTATTTTTAGAAAAAAACCTATGGTTTCTTAATAGCTTAGTTGCTTAAGTAGGCCTAGAGCGGATTAGTTTGTGACAAAATTTTCATGTTGATCTTCATTTTCTAATAGAAATTTCTCGTAGGAGAGTGCCACAAGTATTTCCTTAACTTGCACTGTCATCGTTTATAGAGAGTATTTTAACTAGTTCTTCTAACATAGAATTGATTCTTTTATCTGGCAGCTTAGTATAGTCCTTTGGTCCAGTTATTTAAGACATTCTTTACATAGATGAAACGAAACTATTTATAACAAATATTTAGCAGGGTTCTATTTTCAAAGGTACTAAATATAAGATTTTTTTCTATTACCTGAACAAATAAAGACTAATAATTAAAGAGGGGGAGGGGCTGCAGCATATGTCAGAAAGTCCTGCTTGAATGTTTAAAATTTTTTTTAACAACTTCTCGATGCTAGTAGACATCTATGTTCCATTTCTACGACGCCCCTAGGAACCACTGAAGCGTATCAAGTTGAATGAACTTTATCTAGGTAATCCCCTAGGGCACTCTTGAGGTTCAACGAACCTTATCTAGGTCAGCCTCTATTATACTTTGCAGACGCCTCTAGGAACCACTGAAGCGTATCAAGTTGAATGAACTTTATCTAGGTCATCCCCTAGGGCACTCTTGAGGTTGAACGAACCTTATCTAGGTCATCACCTATTATACTTTGCAAACGCCCCTAGGAACCACTGAAGCGTATCAAGTTGAACGAGCTTTATCTAGGTCATCCCCCTAGGGCACTCTTGAGGTTGAACTACCTTTATCTAGGTCATCCTCTATTATACTTTAGTTGAGGCCATAGAAACCACTAAAGCGTATCAAGTTGACTTAACTTTACCTAGGTCATCCCAAAGGGAACTCTTGAGGTTGAACGAACCTTATCTAGGTCAGCCTCTATTATACTTTGCAAACGCCCCTAGGAACCACTGAAGCGTATCAAGTTGAACGAGCTTTATCTAGGTAATCCCCCTACGGCACTCTTGAGGTTGAACGACCTTTATCTAGGTCATCCTCTATTATACTTTGGTTGAGGCCATAGGAACCACCGAAGCGTATCAAGTTGAATGAACTTTATCTAGGTCATCCCCTAGGGCACTCTTGAGGTTGAATTACCTTTACCTAAGTCATCCCCTATGGCACTCTTGAGGTTGAACGAACTTTATCTAGGTCATTCTCTATTGAGGTTGAACAAACTTTATCTAGGTCATTCTCTATTGAGGTTGAGCGAACTTTATCAAGGCTATTCCCCTAGGGCACTCTTGCATAATCTGGTTTTGGACATTAGGGAGCGCTCAAAGTTGAAACTAATAAAGATGTAGATGCCGAGAAAAGAATTTTAAAAAAGAAATTCAGAACAATCCTTAGAAATCAACTAGTGAGATGATTATGGGTTTAAACCATCAAGGACCGCAAAACAATGACCCTAATCACCAAGGACCTCAACCTCCAAGGGCCCCCTCTCCCCAATCTCCAAGGGGCTCCCTCCCTCCAACTTTTTGGGCCCCTCCCCATTTTTTTTTAATATGATAATTTTTTTTATACTTTTTTACATGTCTTAGAATGACATGAAATATACTTAAAACACATTTAATATTTTCGAAATACAAAATGGGAATGATATAAATATGTTACCCAAGACTTTTACTATTAGAAAAATAATGTTTGTAGTAGCACTTTCTTTGGACTGAATTTTTTTTGGACTTAGACATAATTACACTTTTTTACATGTCTTAGAATGACATAAAACATACTTAAAACATAAAGAATTCACATTTAACATTTTCCAAATTCAAAATAAGAATGATATAGAAATGTTAGTCGTGACTTTTACAATTAGAAAAATAATGTTTGTAGTAGCACTTTTTTTGGACTGAATTTTTTTTGGACTTATGCATGAAATATGCTTGCGCCTGTACCAATCGTAATCTATGCTAGCTCATAGACACGATGTGGTTTTCCCACTGGTGGCAGGTTATCGACACTACCTAGTTTATTGCATGTATTAAATCTGTCATTTTTACGCAGTGGAAGGAAAAACACATAGGCCTTATCTTTAAAAAAAAAGTGAAGATGGAGCATTTTAAGAAAGTGTGTTCAACATGATAGTGTTATTGTAGCATTGAATACTGACAAGGAGCAGTATTTGAACTATGAAACAAGTACAAGTGGTAACACTATTGGAAACGTATGCGTGCATTTTCATGAAAGTAAGGAATTAAATTTCTTTGGAGTACCAAAATAATTCAACTCTTAAGATGTTGGATATGCGAGATTGGGATCTCCGGAGATGATTGCACTCAAAGAGAATGCCAAAATAAAAATAATATTTGATGAAGAGGGGCATCTTCTTGCTAGTGCTTGTGGTAACATGTTACCCAGTGTTAAACCCTATCGTCATTTTTCGGATATTACCATTCAATGGAAGGTCAAAAGAACACAGGCAAAATCAAAGAAATCAAAGAAAGTTGTTCAATGATGCTTAATGTATAATAATGTGTGAAACATATTTTTACATTAATATTCTACAAGTCATTATTGCATTAAAAATATATTATACATTACTTTGTTACGCGATCATTATTTTTTAGGGTATGCTAGAACGTTAAATGTTTAGAATATCTATTAAAAAGTTGGAGATATAAGAAAAGGAATTTTCAGAAATATAGATACTACTACTAGCAGGCTCAAAGGGGAATATATTAGAAAATGAGATTGGTTAAAATAACTTTTACCAAAGTCTGAGAGGTATGAGCTGAATTTTTTTCTCAAAAATCTCCACAGACAAGCGAAAACCCTTCCAAACAGAGAGAGTTTTCAGTTTTCAGAAACAGGAACATCCACTTTTAAAGTACATCTGATTTTATTAATAATATTTGATTTATTATAGTCCTAACAAACTTTTTCTTGAATTCGCCTCTTGGGTGGAAACATGTTCCACCCAAGAGGCATGGAACCATGTTCTTTTTTCCAAGGAGTTGATGGACGAAACATTCCAGTGAAACCTTTTGCTTTAACTGGAGACTATGACATTTGTGAGCGATACATGGGGTCAAGAAGCAATAGTCAAAACTAGATTAATATTCATCTGCAATCACCAAGATATACCTCCCAAGCATTACTGTCACAAGAAGAACGTACAGCTCTTAAATGAGAGGATGTTAGACTAAGAACGTTTTTATTCAAAGATATTATTAAGGTGCAATATTCTATGTCTCATTATTGGAATAAAAAATGAATAAAGCGGGACAAAAAAAATAATGCCATTTTTATTTTACTTGCGATTTCATCGTCTATTACATAACTATTTTTATATAGGTAACAGTTTCGACATGTAGACAGGATCTAGAGTTTTTTTTACACAGGTAACAGTTTCGACATCCAGACAGGATCTGGAGGTTTTTTTGTCCCGCTTTATTCATTTTGAACTGATTCTCATTGTTCCCGAATAAAATATTTGAAACTCCAATTATTCAGACTCATGTGTCTCTGCTTTGAAAAAAAAAATCCAAAGTAGCAAGACTTCACAAGGTTTTTTTTAATTTTTTCCGCTTTATTCATTTTGAATTGATTCTCATACTGCTGATTACAAACAAACTAGCACACAAAAATATTCTGTTCTGCTTGAATAAAAAAATAATGACCAGTACACACATTCCAAAGTTTATTTCTTATTTCAAAAATATCAATGTAATGACGTTAAGAAAAAATGCGTTCCATTGTCTAAAAAAAGTGTGCCCCTAACAAATAAACGAAACAACAACATGATATAAAGGAACATTTTGTATTCCAATAATGAGACTTAGAATATTACACCTTATTAATATCTTTGAATAAAAACGTTCTTAGTCTAACATCCTATCATTTAAGAGCTGTGCGTTCTTCTTGTGACAGTAATGCTTGGGAGGTATATCCTGGTGACTGCAGACGAATATTAATCTAGTTTTGACTATAGCTTCTTGACCCCATGTATCGCTAACAAATGTCATAGTCTCCAGTTAAGTCAAGGGATTTAACTGGAATGTTTCCTCCATCAACTCCTTGAACAAAAGAACATGTTTCAAAGTGCCTTTTCTATCATCTATAGGAAAATCACCCTTCTCCCAGTTTCCAACCACACATGCACAAAAAACACACTGAACCTGGTCACTAAGGTCAACAAAAAAGAACCCAGCTTTTAAAAGTTTTTTGGTATCGATGAAATCCTTTTCCATTAAACATCCTTAGTCTAACATCCTCTCGTTTAAGACCAGTAAATTTTTCTTGCAATATTAAAGGTCGGGAGGTATATCCTGGTGGTTGCAGACGAAGATCAATATGGTTTTTACTATAGCTTCTTGATCCCCTGTATCGCTCACAAATGTCATAGCCCCCAGTTAAAACAAAAGATTTCACTGGAATGTTTCCCCCATCAGCTCCGTGAACAAAAGAACATGTTTCACAGTGCCTTCTGTGTTTATCTATAGAAAAATCACTTCTTTCCCATTTTCCAACCACACATGCACAAAAAGCATACTGAACCTGGTCACTATGGTCAACAACAAAAAATCCAGCTTTTACAGGTTCTTTGGTATCGATGACATTCTTTGACCACCTTCATTTAAACATCCTTAGTATAACATCCTCTTGTTTAAGACCCGTACATTTTTCTTGCAATAGTAAAGGTCGAGGGGGGGGTACATCGTAGTGGTTGCAGACGAAGATTAATATGGTTTTGACTATAGGTTCTTGAACCCATGTGTCTATTATGTCTATTAAAGTGTCATGTGTCATGTGTCTATTAAAGTGTCTATTATGTTCCATCTATTTTAGACTCTATTACATCACTTGTGAGCCTGGCAGTAATGTCAGTGTCTGACTGAATTTTGATAAATTCCCCCTTAACATGTCTCTAACTCTAAAAAGAATCCTGTTCATCTCTTTTTCTTAGGGCTATATCATTGTTGTAATGCTGTGTCATGGCCTACCTTGTCACTGTTACATTCTGTTGATGTTTCAAAGTTTATTTTGAAATTTATTCGTTGAATTGCAGTATGTTTTTACTTATAATTTTTTCATAGCTTCTTGAATGAAATTTCTGTATTGTGTATGTATCCAAGAGGCGAATTCTCCAAAAAGTTTGTTACTAACTTACAGTTTTTTCATATTTTTTTAAATGAAATTTCTGTATTTTGTATCCAGGAGGCGAATTCAAGAAAGAGTTTGTTACTTACTTACAATTTTTTCATAATTTCTTGAATGAAATTTCCGTATTGTGTATCCA
>JAQQPU010015078.1:0-10377 GCA_029168905.1 Artemia sp. Kazakhstan ARC1039
TTTTTTTGGTCACTTAAAAAGGGCACTAGAACTTTTAATTTCCGTTCCAATGAGCCCTCCCACGATATTCTAGGACCCCTGGGTCGATACGATCACCCCTGGGAAAAAAAAACAAACAAACAAATAAACACGCATCCGTGATCTTTCTTCTGGCAAAAAATGTAAAATTCCACATTTTTGTAGATAGGAGCTTGAAACCTCTACAGTAGGGTTCTCTGATACGCTGAATATGATGGTGTGATTTTCATTAAGGTTTTATAATTTTTAGGGGGTCTTTCCCCCTTTTTTTGAAAATCAGCCAAATTTTCTCAGGCGCGTAACTTTTGATGGGTAGCACTAAACTTGATGAAAGTTATATATTTGAAATCAGCATTGAAATCTTATTCTTTTGATATATCTATTGGTATCAAAAACCCGTTTTCTAGAGTTTCAGTTACCATTGAGCCGGGTCGCTCCTTACTTACAGTTCGTTACCACAAACTGTTTGATTCTGGTGGCTTTTTGTCTTATATAGTATCACTGTGTGTTAATTGCAGGAATGCTTGTATTTTATTTTTCAACTGTTTTTGCTCACTGTTGGCATCGATTTTTATCGCGAAATTTGAAGACAATTGGATTCTTAATGACATGAAGTTCTTGTGCAATAATCTTTTAAGTTGGCATCTCGATTGATATGTGTATGTATTTTAGATTTTTCTAGAAAAAAAAGCCAAATTAATACGTTTATAAATACAAAATATTTACAAGTTTATAGCTTAAAAAAAAACATCTACAAAGTTAATATAACTGAGGCGGCAAAACAATTTCTCTATCATTTTTTTTTTCTCTCTTAACCTAGGCTACCTATTAACTACTTCGCAGAAGTATGGTTTTTTAAGCACCGAAAAACTAAAAAATAAATAAAATTTTACTTCAAAAGCTACAAATTGTCCAGCTATTTATGAAAGCAAAAAGCGTTTTTTCAAGAAAAGAAGAAATTTTGAAAGTATTTTGATAGCCCAATAAGGTACAGGAAATCGGATTTGACTCATCATCCCGACCTGTGAAATGAATGGACATACACTGACAACGAAGTCCATCCGTTAGTCAATAAAGAATGTTTTAAAGCGCATGGTCGAATCAAAAGTGTGCGAGGGGAAATCCCGCATTTAGAGGCATACCAAATAAGAAGCTAATGTACAAATATATCATCCTTTTCAACCCTTGATTCTAATATCCCCTATACAATTACGTCACACAAGACTACTTATCAAAACCCGATTAGCGACCAGAAGAGGAAAAAATCAGTGCAACTATATGCATAAATTAAAATTGCTATGCGTGAAACATTCGGCAATTAAAGGCTTTAAGCATACAGGATAATTGTATTCATTGACAGCTATCCATAAATGTCTAGTCTCATTGTATCTTAGCGCTGGAGTTCCGAACTAATTTAGAGGTGTGCCACAGCAAAAACTCAAGATGCTTCATCATCGATGCGTTTCTCGCATTGAAAAAAACATGATCAGCTAAGTGGCCATCCAAACCTGCCACTATGTTCTTAACGATCAGAATACACGCGCCCATTCATACTCAAGTGTATGAAGATATTGTTGGAAAGAGTACTTGAACAATTTAATTACACTTAAACACGTCTTCAATTGTTAAGTGGAGCTTTATGTTTTATTCATCAAGACTCCAAGGTTATGGAGTTGCAATTGCAACATTTAGAAGATTAAATGAACACAGATGATTCGCGACTCAGTGTAGTCATTAACTACTTCCGACAGTTGGTCTAAGGTAACTCAGAAAAGGCGTCATGTTAGAATACATAAATTTTAAAAGAGATAAGAAAACTGAAATTTGATTGCCATGCTTTTTTTTAGTCTTAACAATTATCTCATGCCGAACAAGGATTTTCTTAGGCCAAGGCTTTCCTAATAATATGATACAGGGCAAATATAATAGTAATAAGCTAATAAAGGCATTATTTTCCTACTATTTTTAGGCGAGAAAAGAATTAATGGTACTTTCCCATTATATGGGCACCTACAAGGAAACCAGTCATGAAAAACCCGCTTTTGACGGGTCAATTCAATAGACGGTTTCAGAGTAATTCAATCAATAGCGTGGTTTTCATTGCGTATACGATATTTATATTGTTGTTTTTTGGGGTTGAGGGAGGGGAGATACCTAGGTTAGGTTACGTATTTAATATATGCAATGTTTTACCCCCCCCCTAATAATGCGCAAATATATAACCTAAATTTGTTCATCCTATTTTATTTTATTTCATTAGCATTAACCGAACTTGACTTTTTATAAGTGCCCATATAATGGGAAAGTACCGAATTAATAATTTACTTTGAAAAAATCTGAAATTTGAAAAAGGTCGGGAACCAGATGGTATATTAGACAGTAAATTAGATTAATCAAACGTCACATAGTACCTTTGAATTGCATTACCTGAATTGATATCACTGGCGCAATGACACTTCTTAAACAAACGATTTAAAAGGGATATCCTTTTATCATATTTTTTTTTTTAATTTTATTTGTATTAAAACCTACGTTGACTACAGCTAAAACGATTATCATAGGCAGCGCAACAGCGCTGCCTAAGTAAAGAACGATGTTGGCACAATGTGTTATTTATTTTATTTTTTTCTCCATACCCGAGCACTTCGCATCGAAGGAATTGTCGTAGAAACTTCGGAAAGGGCTTATTCGATTGGAAATGGGAGTGGCTAGTGCCCTTTTTAATAGTCGAAAGTAATTGGAGGGCAACTAGCCCCCCCCCACGCCCATCATTCCCCCAAACACATCCAATCAAAATTTTGAAATACCCATTTTGTTCAGCGTAGTTGATTTTCAGATAGAAAATATGCTTTTGAGGAGAACACCCCCCACACAACCCTCAGGGCAAGGGTTTTAAGTTATGCCCTGAGGGCATATAAGAACTATGTTGGCAAAATGTATTATTAATTATTTCTTTCCTTTAGAGCAGGGCACTTCGTATCGAAGAAGTTGTCGTAGAAACTTCGACAAGGGCTCATTCAATTAGAAATTGGAGTGGCTTGTGCCCTTTTTAATAGTCGAATGTGATAGGAAGGCAACTAGCGCCCCTTCCACGGCCACCATTTCCCGAAACACATCCAATAAAAAATTTTGAGATAGCCATTTTGTTCAGCGTAGTTGATTTCCAGATAGAAATTATTTTTTTGGGGAGGACACTCCCCCACAGCCTTCCCGGCAAGGGTTGTAAGTTATGCCCTGGGGGAGATAAGGTTTTTATAGAAGGCGTTGTCGCAGAAACTTCAAAAAAAGGCTCATTCGATTGGAAATTCAAAGAGCTAGTGCCCTTTTAATAGTCGAAAGTGATTGGAAGGCAACTAACACCCCTTCCACGCCCACCATTTCCCGAAACACATCCAATCAATATTTTGAGATAGTCATTTTGTTCAGCGTAGTTGATTTCCAGATAGAAAATATGTTAAAACATGGGCATATAAGGTTTTCATAGAAGGCGTTGTCGTAGAAACTTCAAAAAAGGCTCATTCGATTGGAAATTCAAAGGGCTAGTGCCCTTTTTAATAGTCGAAAGTGATTGGAGGGCAACTCCCCCCCCCCTCACGCCCATCATTCCCCCAAACAAATCCAATCAAAATTTTGAGATAGCCATTTTGTTCAGCGTAGTTGATTTCCAGATAGAAAATATGTTTTTGAGGAGGACATTCCTACACAACCCTCGGGGGAAGGGTTTTAAGTTATGCCCTGAGGGCATATAAGAACGATGTTGGCACAATGTATTATTTATTCTTTTTTTTTCCCTTTAGAGCAGGGCACTTCGTATCAAAGAAGTTGTTGTAGAAACTTCGAAAAGGGCTCATTCAATTGGAAATTGGAGTGGCTTATGCCCTTTTTAATAGTGGAAAGTGATTGGAAGGCAACTAACGCCCCTTCCAAGCCCAGCATTTCCCGAAACACCTGCAATCAAAATTTTGAGATAGCCATTTTGTTTAACGTAGTTGATTTCCATATAGAAATTATGTTTTTAGGAGGACACTCCCCCAAAGCCTCCAGGAAAAGGGTTGTAAGTTATGCCCTGGGGGCATATAAGGTTTGTATAGAAGGCGTTTTCGTAGAAACTTCGAAAAAGGCTCATTCGATTGGAAATTCAAAGGGCTAGTGCCCTTTTTAATACTCAAAAGTGATTGAAGGGCAACAAACCCCCCTCTCATGCCCACCTTTTCCCCAAACACATCCAACCAAAATTTTGAGATAGCCATTTTATTCATCGTAGTTTTAAGTTCTGTAAATTAGGTTTGTGAGGATGAAACCCCTCACAGCCCTCAGGGCAAGGGTTGTAAGTTATGCCCGGTTTTTATAGAACGCGTTGTCGTAGAAACTTCAAAAAGTACTCATTCGATTAGAAATTGAAAAGGCTAGTGCCCTTTTTAATAGTCGAAAGTAATTGGAAGGTAACTAACACTCCTTCCACGCCAACCATTTCCCCAAACACATCCAATCAAAACTTTGAGACAGCCATTTTGTCCCACGCAGTTTAAAATTCAGGAAATTATACCTTTGAGCAGGACACTCCCCCATAGTCTTCAGGGCAAGGGTTATAAGTTATGCCCTGGGGGCAAAGAAGTTTTTATTGAAATCTATGTCGTAGAAACTTGAAAAAGGGCTCATTCAATTGGAAATTCAAAGGTCTAGTGCCCTTTTTAATAGTCGAAAGTGATTTGAGGGCAACTAAACCTCTCTCGCCCACCGTTTCCCCAAACACATCCAATCAAAATTTTTAGATGACCATTTTGTTTAGCGGTGTTGATTTCCAGATAGAAATTATGTTTTTGAGGAGGACAATCCCCCACAGCCCTCGGGGCAAGGGTTGTGAGTTATGCCCTGGGGGCATATAAGCTTTTTATAGAAAGCGGTGTCGTTAAAACTTCAAAAAGGGCTCATTCGATTAGAAATTGAAATGGCTAGTGCCCTTTTTAACAGTCGAAAGTGATTGGAAGGCAACTAACACACTTTCCACGCCCACCATTTCCCCAAACATATCCAATCAAAATTTTGAGATAACCACTTTGTTCCACGCAGTTTAAAGTTCAAAAAATTATATCTGTGAGGGGCCCCCCCCCCCCCCCCACAGTCTTCAGGACAACGGTTATAAGTTAAGTATATAAGGTTTTTATTGAAATCTTTGTCGTAGAAACTTGAAAAAGGGCTCATTCGATTGGAAATTCAACGGGCTAGTACCCTTTTTAATAGTCGAAAGTGATTTGAGGGCAACTAACCCCCCTCTCACGCCCCCCTTTTCCCCAAAACACAATCAATCAAAATTTTTAAATATCCATTTTATTCGACGTAGTTGAAAGTTTTGGAAATTAGGTCTTTAAGGATGACAACCCATCCCCCACAACCCTCAGGCAAGGGTTATAAGTTATGCCCTGGGAGCAGGTAGTTATGCCCTGGGAGCAGGTTTTTTTATAGAAAGCGATGTTGTAAAACAATCAAAAAGGGCTCATTCAATTGAAAATTGAAAGGGCTAGTGCCCTTTTAATAGTAGAAAGTGATTGAAGGGCAACTAACCCCCCTCTCACGCCCACCATTTCCCCAAACACATCCAATCAAAAATTTGAGATATCCATTTTGCTCAACGTAGTCGAAAGTTCTGGAAATTAGGTCTTTTAGGATGAAAACCCCCTCAGAGCCCTCAGTGCAAGGGTTGTAATTTATGCCCTGGGGGCACATAAGGTTTATATAGAAAGTTGTTGTAAAAATTTCAAAAAGGGCTCATTTGTTTTGACACTGAAATGGCCCTTTTTAATAGTCGAAAGTAAGTGGAGAGTAATTGACCCCTCTCTCACACCCACCATTTCCCCAAACACATCCAATCAAAATTTTGAGATAGTCATTTTGTTCAGCGTAGTTGATTTCCAGATAGAAAATATGTTAAAATACGGGCATATAAATGGCTCACACCCACCATTTCCCCAAACACATCCAATCAAAATTTTCAGATAGCCATTTTGTTCAACGTTGCAGAAAGTTCTGGAAATTAGGTCCTTGAGGATGACAACCCCCCCCCCAGCCCTCAGGGAAAGGGCTGTAAGTTATGCCCTGGGGGCATATAAGGTTTTTATAGAAGGTGGAAAAAAAATACAAATGAATGTGCATTGTCAGTTTAATATACATATACTGATATTTAGTAATCAAAATGTTAATATTATTTGATTTATTAAAGTTATAAAAGTAAAAACATTTATGTTTTTTTTCAGTAAAGAGCAAATTATGTTCTGGCCATGGGAAGGCATAGGGGTTTTGAGCCCTACTAATGTTTATTTCTGTTCGTTTTGAGTTTGACTCGGTTATTTATTGTAATTTCTGTTCATTTTGGGTTTCATTTATTTATCGATGCTGATTTGTGGTAGTTTCACGCTTGGTAGATTATTTGATTTTATTTTTGCTTATTTTTGGTTTAATGGAGTTCTTTACTTTTCTTTGAAAAACTTATTTTGTGGAAAAACTTTTTTTTAATTGATTCAGGAAAAGAACCTACCGTCCCCCCGAAATTTTGTCCGATTCGAAAAACAGTAATACAGTTTTTTTTGTAAACCCTTGTAAATTTTTCTCTACCCCCCCCCCTCCGAACCAAAATCCTGGATACGGCCTTGTCTGGTATTCATCAAGTTTGATAGTGAATTAATGGTGTTTTTAAACGCTATTAAGTATATTATTATTAGAATGCGTTGAAAAGTCAAACTGTGACGAAATAAAACTAGACCAAATGAAATATGAGGAGAAAATGCAAAATTCATGCAAATACATTGACCTTAAAAAAAGAAATTTTATTTTTCTGATGTAGAAAAAAAACACAAACTGAATCTAAAAAGCTGAAAGAGAGGACAGAAATTAATCAAACATAAGTAGAGAGACGGAACGTCAAACAACCAAAATTAGCATTTATTATAGGGGTGTTGTCGCTTCTCCCAGCCCCCGCTAAATGTGGATGAGATGACAGTAGTGCACTAGATTTAACTTTAGATAGAAATCGGAAATCGTATCGGAATCTGGCTGTGGAATAAGTTTCCGAATAGAAGATTTTTCTAGCATCGCAGCATTAAGGTTCACTATCTAATAGGAGTGACTAATACCAAGGCACTACTGAGTGATTTGGTAATTAACTAGCGCTAATTTGAGCCAATCAGATCGTTCATCGAATTTTCTGATTGGCTTAAATTGGTGCTAGCTAAATCCCAGTTTTAGTAAATTCTAAATGTGAATGAGGCATAAGTACACTAATGGTGATGAATAAATATGGTGACCAAACTAAAGTGGCGCTGATATCGCCTAGGGTTAATGGATATGTACAGAAACACTGTTCAAAAGAAAGAATGAGTTCTAAGACTTCTAATTAGTATTTTAATGATTTTACGCTTAAAATAATTTAAGACTTAAATATTAAGAAAAGAAAATCGTGATGGCAGTAAAGGCTCCGCAAATATAAGCAGCACACTTCCAAGCAGTGTAATTTGACACCGAACATTCAAATTTAAACAAGATAATCACTCTTTAAACTAAGTCATTATACAGTCTAGCGCATCACACGATTGAACGCCTACGACCATGTAAAAAAGGGGCGTAAGCCTTTAACAACATTGCTATTTAACTGATGCAAAAGATAATACCAGCTCAAATGTGCATGATTTTTGAGGGAGTGATTATTAATCTGCTAACAGGTATGCTTATATACATTCTGATGAAGAAGTATACTTCAAATATATAGGCAATTGAAAACATGACTTCATCAACGGGCGTGAAATGAATACCAATATGGACAAGAATAGGCTAATATCTATTATAGTGGCTAGGAAATTAATAACAGAGAACAAGTGAGATATGCAAAATATATAACACAGTTTACATACCCTTCTAACAGAATACGGCGATCATCATGTAGTCATTTCATTCAATTAAAGTCTCGCCATAATACAAATAGATAATAGTATATAAATAGATTTTGACAAATCGGACAAACCTTTAATAAGCCGTTTAATCTGAACATTCAGAGATGTAAGGGGGGGGGATACAAGCTCAATACAACAGACTCACTTTCAGGTCAAGAGTGTAAACAGCAGCTAGGGGGATCGCCACTGCCTCGGATATGGTTTTGACTTACACTTACACGAGGATCAAAATAACGAATAACAAAAATTCAAGACTACAAATCTTTCATGCACGAAACAAGGTCATCAAAATTACTGGAAGTCCCCTCCCCACTCTAAACCCTCTATCCGTAGCGTAATGGAGAAACTTCAACGAAGGATGAAGTCCAAGAACAACCATTAAACATCATTTATTAAGTGATACACATTCATTATATAGGCCTACATTTTCGCATATTTATACAAGTTTTATTTTTCCATTTTTTGTTTACACACCGGTTTCAATTTTATTTTTATTGGAGCAATATTTTTCTGTTTCTACATAGACCAACATCAACCTTTTCCAGTACCCACCAGATAGATTAACATTTGACAGTGACAAGCGCAGACTCCCGACCACTCGGTGTATACCTCGGAGCGCCACCTTTTCCCACAGACATGGCAAACTATGCACCACTTTTACCACACTCACAATACGCATGGCATACGCCAACGGTGTACACGATTTTTGAATCGGGGCAACCCTTTTATTCCGTCAGACTGGAAGAAAGGAATCATCGTGCCAGTGTTTGAGCGCAAGGGCAGCAAGACGGATTGCAGCAACTACCGTGGTATCACCCTACTCTCTGTTCCTGGAAAGCTGTTTGTAATGCTCCTGTTGAAACGTGCAATAAGTTTCCTACATGCTTTGTGCCACCCCCAAAAGGCCGGATTCATGCCAGGAAGATCGACAACTGAACAAATTCATACGGTCAGACAGATCGTTGAGAAGGCACTGGAATTCAACAAGAAAGCTTACATAGCTTTCAATGACTTTCGTTCTGCCTTTGACACTGTTGATAGGCAGTCCCTTTGACTAATCTTGAAAGCTGCGGGCCTACCAACAAAGATAGTCAGCCTCTTTACAGAACTCTACAGCAGCACAGAAAGTGCCATCCTTGTTAACGGGAAGCTTTCTTCTCCCTTTCTCATCAAAAATGGTGTACGGAAAGGTTGCGCTGCTGCACCTGAGCTCTTTAACTGCGTCAT
The DNA here is from genome assembly GCA_029168905.1 of Artemia sp. Kazakhstan ARC1039. Classification (NCBI taxonomy): domain Eukaryota; kingdom Metazoa; phylum Arthropoda; class Branchiopoda; order Anostraca; family Artemiidae; genus Artemia; species Artemia sp. Kazakhstan ARC1039. The sequence goes on from JAQQPU010015078.1 coordinate 9,186, forward strand.
CGACCACATTTTGAATGAGACACACCGTGTCCACCCTTTTAGCATAAGTTATGCCGGGAGGACTTTGTCTGATGTTGACTTTGCCGACGATGTAGACGTCCTTAGCGAAAATCTCGACCAACTTGTCTGCACTCGAGACGCTCTCCTCCACTGCCTCGGGAGTTGGGCTGCAAATCAACTGGAAGAAAACGAAGATCATGCTCATAGAAAAGATCAAATCGGCATCACCCTTAACTGTTGCGATCAACGGCCAAGCTGTTGACTTGGTAAAGCAGTTCACGTATCTCGGATGAATTATATCATCAAATGGCACAATTGACGCCGAAATCTCAGCCAGATCAGCCAAGGCAAACTCTGTATTCGGACGGCTCCTGAGAGCAGTCTTCCACAAACCGCAAATTGTCGCCTTACAAAAGCACGTATCTACAACGCCACAGTCTCAAGCATCATGCTGTACTCTTCTGCCACATGGCCGATAACCCAGGCACAGCAAAGAAAGATCGAAGCCATCCAAACTAGACACCTGCGTCGAGTAGAAGGCTTCAAATGGTATGACAACATCCGCAATACTGAGATCCTGAGGACCTTCAAGTTAGTGAACCTCTCCGCCCAAGCAGAAGCTCGTTCTCTAAGATGGTACGGCCACTTACTCCACCTCTCGCCAACTACCCCTGCAAGGATCATATCGGACTTCAATCCCTCGATTGTCTGGAAACGTCCTCGAGGGAGCCCGGGCACCAGATGGGCTGATGTTATAAATCAACGCCTCTTCAACCGCAACATTGACCCAAATGAGGCCCCATCCTTAGCCATGGACCGGGCTGACAGCGCTGCAAAACAATCCCCTCTACGCTGGCGACCCTGCTAAGAATAGCGTTTAATGGGTTTCCCACCTCCCTTGGCAGCTTGGTCAATTATATCTTTTTTGAAATGAGCGGTCACACTATCACTAACTCTACATTTAATGTAATTAATTACAATTGTCAGTGACTTTTGTCACTGACAGCCAATGAGAACCAATCTATTTGAAAGAGAATGTTGTCCATTGGCTATCAGTGATGAAAATAAATTCCAACCGATTGCAATAAACTATATTGAACGCGGGGTAAATCAAAGACGATGCTATTCATCATTTTATTCTCTTAAAAATGTTTCAGTCTCATTAATATCACTTATAAATAACTGAAAATGT
>JAQQPU010015080.1:4011-21771 GCA_029168905.1 Artemia sp. Kazakhstan ARC1039
AATTATGAAAGAGCATAAAAAGTGTCAAATTATGTTTTTACTTTCATTCAAGCTAAATTATATGACCCACTGCAAATTTACCATGAAATTTACCCCCCTCCCCCCACCCATCAACCCACTTGATGTGCAAATATATACCCTGAATTGTTGACAACAAAGTTCTGAATTACAAAATTCAGTGCTATTTTTATTGATGGCATTTGAAAAACTTGAAACAGTAGGAAAACAGTTTAGGCTTGTTGCCTAATAAATGAGGTTTAAATTGTTATAAAGAAGCATTTTTGGAATATAGATTACTCCTGAAAAACTTATTTATAAACTAGTGATATATTTTTAACCACTTTTTACTAACTTAACTAGTGTTGATAACTTTTTTCTGTGGTTACAAAAATGAAATACCTTTGGGGCCCCTTTAAGGGCTCAAGATGCAATTAGCACCAGAAGTGATTACCATATTGAATTATGAAATAGCATAAAAAGGGCGTCAAATGACGTTTTCACTTTCATCTTAGTTAAATTATATGACCCACTAGAAATTTACCCAGAAGTCACATAGGAAAAAATTTACCTATAGCCTACTATTAGATTTTTGATTCAGTGCTTTTTCTATGTCACTAATATCATAAGTATCCCAGCTTGTCTCTCCTCTTATGTGGTCAAAGATAGCCCTAGGATACTTCCTAAAGTTTGCTGCTTTTGCAGCTTGCAAATCAGGTAAACACTTTACTTGATTCAAACAAAATCAAAGAGAGTTAAAATTCTAAGTCTAATTCAAGACAAGACAAGCTTGCACCAATTTGAAAAAAAGATTCTCATATTACTGGCTGAAAGTCCTACTTAAATTGTTATTCCCATTGAGAGCTACTTTCCATGATAGCAAAAACAACTCATTTAGAATTCTTGCCTTGTTTGGGCTATTTCCAGCCTTTTTCATGCAATTTCTGAGAGTTTCATTCCCAAAAACAACATTTTACAGTTTGTGAGAGCTCACTAGCATATCCTGGAATGAGACATGGGTAGAGGTTAGGGCTGTCATGTATGGGGGGGGGGGGGTGGGCCCCCCCCCCAGCAGTGATTTGGTCACTTGGTAAAAAAAAAAAATAATTTGATGAAATTGTGGTGCTTTGCACCATGATTTTTGCAATGCATTTAAAATTATTTGTTTGGTTCAATAAAGACCATGAAAATACTGACATGTCATCTGCAGAAATTTCAAACTTGGTCAGTAAATGCAGCAGTCTTACTGACTCCTGCCATGATTTTATAGATGGTGCCACAACTTTCCAGTTGGTTAAATAAACATCATTAAAATAGTGACAGGATATGTACCAAAATCTAAATATTACCTTAAATTGCACTTGCTAGCGATATGGACGAGTCCAGTGTACGCCAGTTAGTGATGATAGGGCCGTGGGACATCAGCTTCATCCCATTGCGTGAGCCATAGTTTGGTTTCCCATTCCTTATTGAGATTGGCTTTGAAACTGTCAACAGATGGTGAACTCACTGTCGTTTCGCTCAGATCGTTCCAGAGGCTTATGATGCGGTTGGAGAAGAAATGGCTCCTCTTCCTTGTATTAGCATGCTTCCGAAAAAGCTTCGCTGAATGACCCCTGGTTCTTGACAACTGGGCAGGCTGAAAGAGGTCCTTGTCGTCAGACTTGAGCAGTTTGTAGGTCATTATCATATCACCTCTTCACCAACGGTATGTCAGAGTTGGTAGCTTGAGGCTCTGCAGTCGGCATTCATACTCTTTGTCTCTGAGCCCCTTTACGCATTTTGACGCCCGTCTTTGGACAGACTCGAGAGCCATCTGGTCTGTTTTATTAATTGGCGTGGCGACACACATTCCAAATTCTAATCTCAGTCTCACCAGGCTCTTGTAAAGTTTTGTGATTATTGCAGGGGATCTACTTGTCATTGTACATTTGATGAGACCGAGAGTTTGGTTTGCCTTTGCTACTGCAGCTTGGGTGTGGCAGTTGAAATTAAGGTCTTCGTCTACAACGACCCCCAGATCTCTTTCAGAGGGACTCTCAGAGAGTGGCTGTCTCACACCAGCATTTGCTGACATCAAGTATTGCCATCGTGGGTTATTTCTTCCAAAATGGAGAACCTTGCACTTTTCGACATTAAACTCAAGCCTCCATGTCTTGGCCCATTTGCCAAAGCTGTCAAGATCTGACTGTATTGAGGTCACACCTTGCTGAGTTCCAACAGGACCAATGAGCTTCGAGTCGTTGGCATACAGGCTAAGCTTGCTTGTAACGGTTCTTGGAGCGTCATTAATATATACATTGAAGAGTGTAGGTCCCAAAACTGTTCCTTGAGGAACACCGCTTAAGACCTCAGCTATTTCGGAGTAGTAAGCTCTGCCACCTTCACCAAAAACTCTGACCTGCTGCTTTCTTCCCTTTAGGAAAGACGTGATCCAGTCCACCACTCCCTCTTGAATTCCAATTGCCTTCAGTTTCAAATGAAGCCTTCGATGGCAGACTTTATCGAAGGCTATTGGTTGGTAAATGCAGCAGTTTTACTGACTTGTGCAGTGATTTTACATATTGTATTCAAAATGAACATTAAGTTAATTATTGACAAAAAACAGTCAGTAAAAATTACCTGCTAGTTGGTAAAATCTCTTGCTCCCCTCCCCCCAAACATTTTGGCTAGTAACAACACTGGTAGAGGTGAGCACTTGAATTCATCTTGTCATGGTCCAAATATAGGCTTTAGATGCATTTTTGATAGTTTCATTCACCCAGCTAAACATTCTTTTGAGTTATCAAAAATACTAAACCCCAGTTTTTCCTTATTTTCAAACAAGGAAAGGTTTCTTTATCATTAATTCTCAGAGATCTTTAAAGCTCATTTCAGCTTCACATAATCTGCTGTCAGTTTTGCCATTATTCTAGTTTTTTTCTATTGGTTTGGAATAGCAGTCAAAGTTGCTTGGTATACCCTACTGCCTTGTATAGTTTTGTAGCCAAATTATGGGCCTCTTTGTTTAGGCATGACATGCATTCAACAAAAAAAAAAAACAATCACCAATGCTACAAAAGATTTGCTTTAACAATAAAATTATTATTTCTACTGCTCTTACCTATACATACACACACACTTATACTTACCTATCTTACCTATACACACCTATCTTACATATGCATACCTATCTTACCTATACATACCTATACTATACATGTCACAAGGGATCTCCTCTTTCCCCAAATCAGTCTTCTGGAAGCCAGAAAAAAAACGTTTTCCTTCTTATCACCCCCCTGATCTTAAGAATACCTTGTCCCCTCCACTCAAGCCTCAGATCTTTGTTCATCATTGATTTTCTTTTTATTGTTCAATGTACAAGATGCCCATAAATACTCTTTACTCTTAAAAAATATTACATGGGGAGTTGATAAGATATTTTAACTAGATTTATTTAATTTCAATGATTGTTATTAAAGTTTTTATTTCTACACAAGGTCCTCCACAAAAACCTACAGTCTTATGCTTATAGAGCATTGCTGTTGTAGGCGCTTGACACAATTGGCAAGCAAAAACAGGAAGAGTTGCTCTCAATATGCTGAAATGCATTCCTTAGGATGAGGAATTCCTCAAGCCAGTTTCGTTTGAGTGTTGAAGCAAATCTTTGTCTTTCAGGGAAAATTAAATTGATAAAATATAAGAACCTGAGGCCATAACACACTCATTTGACTAGAGATTTCAAATTTCACAACTCCAAAGTGTGTGGAGTGGAATCTTGTGCATTTTTTCAACAAGGCAATAATTGGTGTTGGCCCTTTGACCAGGTAATATTGGCACCATAACTGATTGGCTTATAGCCAACCATTTTCCAGCAAAGATTATACACTACCAAAATGGGGACTGGGTATTTGCCTGCTCTTTGCTCAAACATTTCTACACCAATGGTTTGGAAGTGATTGGCCAAATCCATAGCCTTCATCTTTGTCAGATTTCATCACTTCTTTAACTTATTTTTCTGTAGCTTTATGTAGAATATTCTGTATATTAAACAAAGATGCTGGATATTGCTGACTTGCAGCAAAGGATTCATAATGCCATTGTCATTGTTGATGAGGCTCTCCTATAGGGAACATGACAAGAACTCAAGTAGGCTATTGTCTTGGCGTGCTTCATGTAGCTAAAGGTCCTTGTTTATGTGTCTATTTTACTCAGTTGAAGAATAAATATTGTTTAAAAAAAAAATTCAACAACCGCTTGTGTAATGAATTATTTGGATTGTAAAGATTCTTTATGGACATCCTGTATAATGTAATAATCATAGAATTTAAATAAGCAGTGGATTGTGAAAATAAAGAAGTGTTTGTCTTGTTTTCTTTTTCTGCAACATACCATGGGACATTCTCATAAATATTGTTGCCTACACATCATTATAGTTGGGTTTCACTTTGAGGAGCTCCAACTCATTTCTTTTAATGTACACCTTGGGAAAATATTGTTATATACTCATGATATGGTTGAAAACAACACATTGACGTTTAGTTTTTTATTATTTGTGAAGGGTCTTATCCTTATAAAAATGGGTATGTTGAATGATGTACTGATTCTGTCAAATATAAGTTGGTATGACCATTGATTGCTGCAAAACTTATGTGATCCCATCAGGGCCATATCCAGTATTTATGTTCAGGGGGGGGGGGTATGACAAAAACTTTAAAAATATGTTTTCAAGTATTTTATTATGTTTTACAAGTTGGACATATTTTTGGAGAGGAGAGGGTGGATGGTTCAAACCCCTCCCCTGAATACAGTCTTGGATCCCATGCAATATCAGACTAACGATTTTGCAATGTATTTTATGTAGCATCAGACCAACTGCAATTGTAACCATAAAACACATTTTAATAACCTATTAAACAAGTTCAATCTTCTATTTTCCATTTTTTTTTGTCACAAAGGATATCTCAAAACCACAATAATTAATGATAGTGTCATTTATTGATCCTTTCTGCAAACAGTGGCATTAGGCCTGTGCACTATACATATCTATAATTAGGCAATTAATCTTGTCACTTAAATGATGTTTCATCTACTAGTCTTGTTATCATATTTCTATTTCAATTATTTTGTCAGACAAAATTATTTCTATTATTAAACAAACCTGATCTAGTCAGATACCTGCTTTTAAACCTTGTAACCAGTCTTGGATAATTTTATTTATACATATATATAATACTGGGAATCTAGCAGCTCCCCCGCCGGGTCTGTCATGACGTCCAAATGGACCTCAAATTAGAAGTAGTGCCTCTGTAAAATTACATATTTTTTTTACTGGACCTTTAACTTTTGCCTTGACTTGTATTTTGTCATCATGAAAGACATATTGCCAAACCTTTGTTTCTTTCAACTGTTTAGGTGATGGGACAAACATTCTTCTTTTGCCTTGGCTTGTCTTTTGTCATTATCAAAGACATATTGTTGAATCTTTGTTTCTTTTATTTGTTCAGGTGGAGGGAAGAAAACTTCTTTTTCTTCCAACAATTTATCTAGTACAGGTTTTTGATTTTCAAAGGTATGGAAAGCATTGATGACCTTATCCATTTCAAAATCCAAAACCTAATAATCATTGCCATCATTTTTGATTTGATTGGTTCATTTTACCTGGACTCATCTTTTGTCATTATGAAATATGTATAGAGAAACTTTTGTTTTTTTAATAAATTTATAGTAGGTATTGACAATCAAAAAAGAAATATCACTAACAATAGGACGTTTCTTTGGTAGTTGTCAGGGCTTCCTTCCGCACTTCGTTATATGTTCTTTGTTCATTTTCAGGTGGTACCAGTACTTTTAAGCTATGTTATATTTTCACACAAGAAAATGCAACATATAACATTTAATGATTAAAAACTGGTGTATTAGTGTTGGTGCCAACAAATTAAAAAGTTTTCCCTTGTGACTTGTGTATAGTCATGGCAAATGCGGGTCAAAGTGGAAATTGATGTCATCAAAAAGTGCATCCAAGTTGACCTTTGCTAGAGTCCACTGTAACTCAGGATATGTGGACTCCTTTACCTGATTTTTACCCAGTAGTTGTATTTGCCTTAATTATGACTTTAAATAAGTCAGTAACAATAAGATGTTACTGAATAATCTTTATACATCCCTTCTGAAACATCTAAGCTACACAAAAGCATAACTATCATATTTTTTTTTATTTTTAAGTCATGTGGTAGTAAATCTGCTGTTTCAATTGAATTGAGAAATTCTGGAGTAAATTCAATTCCTCCTATTTCTTTATCTTTTACAGAATCGTAACTTTGATTTAATTTTTATTCTGCTGGAAGGTGATCAACAATTTTCGCATTTATTTTACTAGCTTCTTTGGTGATTGAAGCTAAAATAACTCAATCCTCCATTAAATGGGAACTTTGTTTAGACAAACATTCTCCAAATACTTCCTCAATTAAATTGCCACTGGAAATTATATCTTCCGATAATTCAATTTCATTAAGTTCATTCTTAGGAAGATTTCCATTTCCCAGTTCAAGGATGTACTTTGCAAATGCTTCCTGTTCAGGATTGACCTGCATATTTTCCTCAAAGGAAACAAGTTTGAAATTCTTCCAAACATGAATTTTTTTTATTGATAAACTGAGTGTTTTAGTGCGGTTGCTTTGGTGTTGAGCCGGTAAACACTGTTGGAAATCCATCCAGCAACTAAGATTTTTCCACCAAATAGTAAGTTTGTATTTGCAATAGACTGCAACAAATGATCAATATTTTATAAGCCATACATGGGAAGCATAGGTGCTTCGTCAAGTAGGAAAACATCTTCTTGAGCTAATTCTAAACCTCTGCTTGAACCAGGTCTTATACAGGAAACAGAATCTGAGGCAAGTGGAACTTTCAAGCCAAATGTTTTGTGTGTTGTTAGTCCAAATGGCAATAAAGTTGCTGCTATTCCTGTATAAGCCAAACATTGTACTTCGTAATTTTTTCCACACAGAATGTGAAGCAAGGTCTTATAAACAAATGTTTTACCAGTACCACCTGGTCCATCTATGAAAAAACATTTTTTTTCAAAATAATTAGGATCATTGAAAGCCTGTAAAATATTGTCGACAATTTCAAACTCTTTTCCTTGCAGAAGCCAATACATACTATCTCTAGTATCAGCTGACTTACTAGAATTGAGAAATTCTAAGCTTTGGTCATTTTCATAGGTCTCAATGTTGTCCTTGCTGTATTGCTCCACCCAGACTAAAATCTTGACCTTCTATTGCCATTGTATTTAACTTTGATGCAAAAGTACAATAAGCATGCTTTACTACAAGATCTTCAGTTAAATTATTTTGTCTTGCATGCTGAATGAAATCCTCTGTCAATTGATTTTTGAATCTTTTCCAAAGAGCTTTTGGATCTGTAGAATTACCAAAAACAAGAATCTGTGTGAAGAGTATTTGCATTACAGAAGGCATTTTGGACAGTGCCAATTCTTCTAGGGTGTCGAACCACTGTTTATCATCGAATTCAAGGCCATGAGCCAGGCATGCTTTTTTGTATTAATTAATTTAAAAAGCTTTTTCCGCGAAATAAGTTTTTCAAAGAAAAGTAAAGAATTCCGTTAAACCAAAAATGAGCAAAAATAAAATCAAATAATCTACCAAGCGTAAAACTACCACAAATCAGCATTGATAAATAAACGAAACCCAAAACGAGCAGAAATTACAATAAATAACCGAGTCAAACCCAAAACGAGCAGAAATTAACATAAGTTGGGCGCAAAACCCCTATGCCTTCCCAAGGCCAGAACATAATTTGCACTTCACTAAAAAAAAATATAAATGTTTTTACTTTTATAACTTAATAAATCAAATAATATTAACATTTTGATTACTAAATATTTATATTAAACTGTCAATGCACATTCATTTGTATTTTTTTCAGTAAAGTGCAAATTATGTTCTGGCCTTGGGAAGGCATTGAGCCCTACTGGAGAAAAAAAATTCAGCAATTTTTAACAACATACACCCTTTTAAAAATCTGGACACAAATAGTAGTGTTTAATTTAGTTTCATACCTCCTCTAGTTTACCTGAAATAGAAAATTTGATACCATTCGCAAAAAAATTTGTTTACGTTCTTTGATAGATTGGATACACTTTCGCTATTTTGATTTGGTTAAATTTTACGAGCAGAAGTAGCCCCAAAAATTTAAACGTAATACACTCAGTCATTCTTGGGATACTGCTGAGAGGCCTTATTGGGAATTAGCGTTAAGACAGTGCATTTTGATTTAATATTAAGGCAACATTTAGTTTTTAAACATAATGGGCAAATGGGAGGGTGGGCGTGGGAGGGGGACTAGTTGCCCTCCAACCACTTTCGACTATTAAAGGTTTCTGCTTCATTGAAAACCATGTACCGTTTATTTTCCATAATCTTTATTGAAACACAATCATGTCCCTTGTTGTTGTATTGTATTTATATAGATACTTTACCGGACCAGGAGGGTAAAACCATCTATAATCTAAACCATCTGGAAAAGTAAAAATGAGCTGCACTTTGGAGGCTGTTTTCCCAGTGAAGCAGCAAGTTGCTTTGCATCATCCTCCACTTCTTGCATTTTTTTGTAACCTTTGGCATAGTCTTTTGAATCTCTCAATATTTCTTCCAAGAGTTTCATTAAATTACGAGAGATCCCATAATTTAAAGGATGTCCGAGGCGTTCCGCAACTGCTTCATTGGGGTCTAAAAAGTACATTTGGCCATATGAAGGTGGGTCAATTTATGATAAATTTGTCCAGCTAATAAGCTAAATATATTCCGACTATATATGGTTCGATCATCGCTTATGTTGAATGAAGCTAGAGCAAAACACGAGTTCAAATTTCGAATTCGATTATGAAACTCTTCAAAGAGCAAGTGATGTCCTAAAGAAAAGGCAAACCAATTCAATTGGAAATTAAGGTGGTGACATTGCAATTCGAGCATGCAAGCAGCAATCTTTAAACGAATTACCTTTGTTTGCTACTCTTTCCTCTGGAAAATGGAGGGCTACACAGTGAATACAAGCAACGTTGAAGGGTCCCAAAGACTTGTACAGTATATAAAATTTTAATGAGTCTCGTGCCACACGTAGCATCTTTGTACGTATGTACTTTGTTTTGTGCCACACGCTGTTGGTAACGAAGATTACGACGCCGCTGTTCTTCTAACCGCCTGTGTCTTTAGAGAGAGAGAGAGATTTATTCTAAACAAGCAAACAATTTAACATCAGTTTAGTGGCCTTTGATCTTCATTTTCATTTTGACACGCTCTAATTCTCGTTTTCGTTTATCTTCTAACCACGTGTATCTTTGCTCTTCTTTTTCACTTTTGATGTGCTCTAATTGTCGTTTTCGCATATCTTCTAACCGCCCGTGTCTTTGCTGTTAATTTTCATTTTTCATATGCTCTAATTTTCATTTTCGTTTATCTTCCAACTGCGTGTATCTTTGCTATTCTTTTTCATTTTTGATACGCTCTAATTGTCGTTTTCACATATATTCTAACCGCCCGTGTCCTTGCTGTTCATTTTCATTTTTCACACGCTCTAGTTCTCCTTTTTGTTTATCTTCTAACCATACATGTCTTTGCTGTTCATTTTCATTTTTGACACGTTTTTGGATTTTGATTACTTCAGATACTTTAGCAATGGCTTTTTCTTTAGCTGCCCGTATTGGTGTTGTCATAAAAACAGCCTTTAAACAGATATGGATTCTTTGCAAGTTTGTGCTGAAGAATTCCTTATTTCTTTTTATATAATAAAATATTAGACAATCTAATTTGACAGTCTACTTATAATAGTGTTACAAGTGAATATTGTATATTCCAGGCAACTATACTTTAGAATCCCCATTGTCTCCTATTATCATGGTAAGATCAGACTATTATTGTAGTAATGTACCTTTACTTCTTCACTGATTCTATCTTGCCTATTATGTTGAGGCTGTCAGCTATCGCACATGTGTGTTTGGGGTTGTTGTGTTCAATGTGAATAACCCTGCATTTACCTACCTTAAAATAAAGAAGTTTAGGACCAAATTAAATTTGTTGTATTTGCAGGGATTGAGGAACAATTGATAGGACTAGTAACCTTATAGTCACCAGCTTATAAAGTCATTTTCTTGCTAGTAATAAGAGCCAGTTCATTAATATAAATTTTAGAGTGTTTGGACCAATGACACTACCTTTGGGGAACCATAGTCAAAATTGTCCCTTCATATGAGAGCATTCATATGAGAGCATTGGGCAGCATTCAGCTAGACTACAACAGACTGTCCAGTACCATGGTCACTGGAATTTGCAATGCTCTGTTTGCGGCATAACAACCTTCATCACATTTACTGTATTGGTAGTAATGGCCTGGAAGCGGTGACTGAGGAGAAAAACTGGATATACTTTTTTTTACATTTTGCAGCCACAAACCAGCATAGACAATCAAAGTCATCTGAGATCTCAGATGTCACAAGCTGTGCCCATTAAGCTAGTTTCATTTGAAACTAGAACGCTATGTGTCATAAAGAACCTGATAAAGTTTGGCAGGGTTCGTGTATTGTCTCAATATATGATAAATACCAAAGTCCTTAAGAGATTACAGTGACTTTCATCTTATCCTGAATTGAAGAGGTAGGTTGAAAGGGGTGTTGGTGATGGGTTCTAACAGACAAGGAGCCCAAAGAAACCATCATCACTCACCTCAGATTATTGGCTGTGTGATTTTATGAAGATGGAAATATTAAAAAACATGTTGAAATATATGAGAAATGCTTTAACTGTCACGGTGATTATGAAGACAGGTAACCTTGATTGTACAATGTTTCTAGTAATAAACCGTTTTTGTATGTTTATCTGTCTTTCATTTTTAAACCATCAGAGATTGAAAAAAGAACAAATAGCAATCCTTGTAAATGAAGTGTGATTCACCCTATCAAACAAAAAAAGAAAAAAAGAAGATTTTCACGGTCCAAGAACTCAAATACCACTTTTTCAGGTAATGCGTAATTTTCGAGAAATCCAGCAAAAAGTACTTTACATGAAAAGTACCACAGTCCATAGTAGTGTTTCGTGTTTTTACTAGCTAAGAGAATTCCCTGGCTCTTTCTGAGGCTCTGGAAAACATTGCTCCATAATCTATATAAAAAGAATTTGAAAAAACCATTTCGAGTGAATACATTCAAATTACGTTAGTTTATGGCTCATATAGCAGGTTTTTGCATAAAAATATGCTAAAACTATCTGAGAGCATATATATATGCATGTATACTGTCTTGAGGCTCATGAGAGATTTGTAGATTCTTCTAAATAGGAGGTGCCTGACCAGCGGCCTGATCAGCGGTGTTTCTGGCCTCTCGTGCATCCGGCAAAATCTTGAATAGCCCTCCCCCCTGCCGCCAAAAAATTTTCAAATCTAAACAAGATTTTCATTTATTTACAAAATTTTGCCCAATGGGTCCTCTACTTTATTTAATGAAAATGGAATTTCAAAAATTGCGAAATGATTGTAACTGTTAGATTATTTATTTGAAATTTTGTGCCCCTATGACTTCTGCACCCGGAGCAAGTGCCCTCTCTGTCCCCTCCTCCCAAAAATTGTCTCTGTGCCTGATGCAGCTTTGGAGCCGAAGGTTTTCATTTTCACACATTTTAGTATACTTTCTCTCAAATATGAATTTTTTGAATCAGTTGTGGTGAAAGTCCCCCTCCTCTCCTGTTTTATTTCCGAAGTTAATAAAAAATCTTTGACCATTATCCGGTCTCAATTTAAAACAAACATATTTTCCATTTTGGAGCTATGAAGCCATAGTGGTATTGAAGTGGGCCCAGTTATTGTGTTGTGAAACTATTTTCTTACCTTGGTTTGGATTTTTTACATTTCCTGTCTTATTTTTTGGGAATCACTTATTGATTTTCATGTAACGAATGTCAACATTTATGGATTAATTACATTGAAGACAATAAGTTTTTTTTCTGGTTCACAAAGCCAATTATGGTTTTGCTGTATTGAATCTCAATTCCTTTTTCTTCCCAAATCAATTATTTTCGCTTTATTACTATAGTAACGATCACAAAACATAAATTAAAGTTAGGAAGATTAAAGGCAGTTAATTTCTGTTTTTAAAAGTCGAATTACAAAAACAATCGTTTTTTTTTTGTCATAAAACAGAGGGAAAGTCAATGAATGAATATCATCATACTTGCACAAAGAAAGATGGTGTTAGGGTGTGGAGAGGCCTGCCCCAAAGCTTTGTTTGTAGAATCCCAACTCCCTTTTGGAAAATAGCAGTCTAAAGCCGCACTTTTTAAGTTTTCCACATTTATAAAAATTCCTGTGCAAAAATATACTTTTTAGGTGGAAAGAGAATCCACAATTAACAGTACAGCATGGAATGGATATGTTACCCTGAATGTCCGAAATTGTTGAGAATGTCGACATTCACTGGTGAAAGTCTGAAATACGTTTTTTTTTCTCCTTGGATTTAGTCAGCATTACCAGTCAACTTTTTCAGTTTTTTGTAAAGTTTAATGGTAACAGGTTATGTTAGTTTGGTTTTCAACTCATTTCTGAGATTTATAACCTTTTTAATCTAACTTTGATTTTTAACATCAAAGCTTGCATAAGACTGAAAAAAACTGATTCACAAAGCTAATTGAATCCAAGCCGTGAAAAAGGAATTTTGGACATTCACCGGTGAATGGCGACATTAACCAGATTTCTGACATTCACAGTAACAGATGTACTGCTCAGAATTACATAAACTTCTATATCCATTTACCATTTGCTGATCTTTCTCTAAGTTACTCTCAGCTTGAATTAATTGCTTAGGTAACAAATTCTTCTCCCTTTCTCCCAAAAAGAGAATCAACCAAAACCAATAAGGAAGGGGGTATTTCAAAGACGATTGACTCTCACTTTACAAGAAAGTACCTAAGAATGACAAAGCTTCTATTCTAAATGCTAAGCAAAGTAGTTTTCCCAGTGTAAATTTGTGGATAATTAAATTCAAGAAGGATAATATGAAATGGTCTGGTGTCAAAGAATTATTTCCTTAATTGCCTCATTCTTTGGTAATGGTTTAGCTGGAGCAACACTTGTGTTTTTGTCCTGTTTTACTTTTCCTGTGCTGCCGATTTCATTTTTCTATTAGAAGATAATGAGGGTCTAACATCTGCGGTTCTTATAGAAAGTGCTAATCTAACCAGAGATCCTGGTTGAGTTGATTAATCTGTGGATTAGCCTGTGGATCTCAGGTAAGAGAAACTGCATATAATTCTTAGCTGGGGTAAAAAATAATGGTTGTTGCTTGTCCTTGAGTCAGATCCAACAGTGCGCAAGCTCAAGTAGACTTTTGTAGCCTATGTCAGTAGGGACTATCTGAAGTTGTTCCGTCAAGCTTTTGTTTTGTCCAGTAATGTTTCTGCTTTCTAGTGCAGAGCTATATTCAAGCAGGTAGCAGTTCCAAAATCTAATCACACAAAAATATGAAAATAACTCAGATGTACGATGATAGCTGGGCCCTATAGCCAAAATATCTTCTTAGAATAATACGTAGACCACTACAAAATTCCTCAAAGGAGCATTTTCCGACGGGTCTGAAAGTGCGGCCATCCTCTGTTACGAGCCATTTTTCTTTGTGTTTTGGTTGAGTTTGACATTTCATTCTTTGCCTTTTGAACAAGGCCGTATCCAGGGAGTGAGTGGGTTCCGGGTTTGACTACCCCCCCCCCCCACACACAGAAATTTTTTTCCTACTCGTAGAAACGTAACAAAATGCATATAAACCAGTTGTGGTGCGTTAAAAAAAAATTGTAAACCTTCCCCACACCCGAACAAAAATCCCGGATACTCCCTTGTTTTGGGACTAAGACGGAGGGACGGTATAATGTGTAGAATTGGGACTATGCCCTTTGCTACTTTCTTAATAGGGATATTTTAAAGTTTGTCCGCAACAAGAAAATCAATCAACATTTGAATTATGACACATACAATTTTATGCAACGTTTATCAGTAATCCTTGATGAGTTGATCAAAGTTTGTGAGAAAAGGTTTTCTCGTACAAAAATTTGTTCATGAGATGCACTTTATGTAGAATTTTGAGGGGCTAACATCTTCGTTCTTGTGGTACATATCTCAAAAGAAATCAGATAATGACTGTACAAAAATGAGCTAAGTCACCACTGGAGACATAAAGCCGAACCGTGGCCTCATCAACTCCTCCTCCACTCTCCGTCAACTTTTTAGGTGGAAGGTGCGAACATTGCCCTTTTGTTGAAGTAGAATTGTGGAAATGTCATCGATCTGCATTATTGGAAGCGTAAAGCTGCCTTCATTCTTTCCACAGAGACCTCCATCCAGCCCCTCTTGCTGCCAACGTTTCAGCAGAAAGGTAGGCATGTTGAGTCTCTGCTTCAGTTGAAATCACGAAAGAATTTCAGTGCGATTAAAGGGCCAAAGGGAGCCAGTACCCGCTCCAACAACCGCCTACACTGCTCACACTTCTAATTTTTATTTTTTTTTTTACAGAAAACTAGTGTTGCAATTTGTTTGAACTGGGATCATTGTAATTACTCCCAAACTGTATGCCTGGAGGACCTAAGCGGCCCAAGGCCACTCAACATCCCCCTCACCCACCGTCTACTCTTTAGTTGGAAGGTAGGTGTTTGGCAGCTTTTTTAAGCTAGAATTTTGCAAGAGTCACCAATTAGTAGAATTGGAGGCACACAGTGGGCCTAGGGCCCCTTCATCAACCCCTCGCCTTACCAATTGTTTGTAAACCGACAGGCATGTTGCGCCTCGTTTGGAGGAACATTTAATGTATTATTGGAGGCATAAAGTGGGCTATGGTCCATCTATCATCTTTCTGCCAGTCGCACCACCAAAGTTTTAGCAGAAAGGTATGTGATTCATCTTGTTGAAACTGGAATCTCGTGTTTTCAGTTGAAATAGCTAAAACAAAATGGGTCGGAGACCCCTCCAATATCCCCTGGTGATTTTATTTTGTACAAGGGTAGGCATGTTGCACTTTCTTGTAACTGGAATTATTCTAGGATTTTCAACCACCACGATTCGAGGACCAACATAGACTAGGGGTGCCTTCAAAAACACCTCCCTGCCTATCCCACCCCCAACATTTTAGTAGAAATGGGAATTTTGAATGTTGCTTTATTGGAGATAGACTATGATTTATAATCTGCATGAATAAAAGGTCAAAGCGGGCCCCTCTATCTTCTTCCTCCCCGCCCTTCAAAACATTAACTATTTAGGGAAAAGGCAGGCATGCTGTACCTTGTTTGAACTGGAACAAAATTGGAAGTTTCAATATCTACGATTGAAGAATCAAACTGAGCCAGGGGCCCCTCCTACACCTACTAGCCCTCTGTGCCTTCCATATAATAGCTTGTTGAAACAGGAGTTATAAACGAGTATTTAATTGTACGAATTGGAGAAACGAAGTGGCCTCATGACCTAACGTCACATACACCACCAACTTTTCTGCAGAAAGGTTGGTAACCTCTTGTTTCGCCAATCGGGTATGAAACTTATGAGGCAAGTATCTCGTACTATTGGGACGTGAGAATGATGCCTTTGAAAGGTGTGCTCCCCTTCTTCGGCCTTTGCATGAAAGTGCTCTGATTTGCTGGAGACTTCTAAGGCCTCTACCTAGGAATAAGAGAATAGAGTTGATGAACTTTCAGAGGTATATGTAATTTCTGGTCCCCACCTTGGTTACGCACTAAATTGTTAGGAGTTAGGATTCGCTTGAAATTCTTAGCCAGGTACCTACGGCCACAGAGAGCTTGTCCTAGAAATTTTACGCCTGTGACTTTTATGGTTCAGGCTGAAGTAGACTTCAATGTTTCATAGATTGGGATTCCTCCCATATTTAAGAGTGACTTGTAAGCAAGAATTATAAAGCACATGCTAGTGGTTAAGAACTATAAGTAATCGCAGTGCAGTGACGTGTATTCGTAATTACTAGTAAAGTGTTTTTGTGGCAATCACTCATGATTGACATTCAACCAAATTTTTCTTACACCTAATGCGTCTAAAACACATACAGGCTTTATGTTGTAAGGCAGAGTAACGTAGCCTTGGCTTGTGCATGCTACGTTTTTCGAAATAATAACATAGATTGGGATAGATCTTAGGTTTGGGGATTTTGGGTACACTAGGTACAATCCAAGAATAACAACATTGAATAGCTGGCAGGAAAACAGAATAAAGCTTGTTTTAAGCAGAAACGTTATATTTTTCGACCGTTAAAGAAATTGCTATCTTTTTTGACCAAATTCTTCTTGGAATGTATGATTCTTCTATATCATATCAATTACACATTGTGGTTATATACCGACTAAACTTGGAAACTTCTACATCAAAAACAAAAAAGGAACTCCCTCACCAATTTGCCTTTTGAATTCAAATTTGACGGTTTTCTTAAGGAATAAACATATACTATGTTTCTTATCATTTTTGGGTTAATGTCTTAAAATTCACTGCAATGTATGCTTACAAAAAGAATAGGGGGGCTGTTACTACAAGGAAGGGGTTCCTTAGAATATTAAAATATTATGGAATATTAGGCCACATTTTTTTTAATTTCTTTGGGTTGAAGAAGAGGCGAGTTCCCGCCAATTCATGGGGGATTCTTCTCTCCGCAACAACAACCTACTAAATTTCTGCCAATTCCACGTTTGGCAGCATTTCTTAATTTTTCCAGCGAACATGAAAAATTTGAGAAATGGTTGAGGACAAAATTAGCAGACAAGATTTCTGTTAATCAACGTAAAATTTTTTCTGTTTTTCCTACTCTTATTCTGGGATAAAGCAACAAATCCGTAAAAAAAACTCAACAGAGGATTACAAAGTTTTCTCAGGTTGGCTTATGTTTTTGCTCGATATTTTGAATTTATTAATTTTTGATTTTTATTTAAAAATTAAAAACTAATTAGCATTTAGCATTTATTAATTTTTTCGGCGGACGTGAAAAATTTAAGGAATGGTCCATGACAAATTTAGCAGACAAGATTTCTGTTTTTCCTACTCTTATTCCGGGATAAAGCAACAAATCCATAAGAAAAACCCTTAACAGAGGATAACAAAAAGCCTTAACATGCGAGTTTTCTCAGTTTGGCTTAAGTTTTTGCTCGATTTTGAATTTAAGTCACCCAAAGTAATAGAACACGTGTCTTTTTTTTAAATGTCTGAGATTTTCCCACTGACCATTTTTCTATGATTTTGAAGTTTAGTGGGTATATAACCACAATGTGTAATTGATAGTTACAATTAGTTTATATTATTTTTATTATATATTTAAACGAGCAACTGTGTATGTATGTATTCATAAATATTTTCTTGAAAACGGCTCCATATTTCTTTGAAAATCGGCACCGTGGTATTTTCTGGCCTGAAAAAGCGATCTAGGTATGTCACGTGTTTGAAAAAATTCGTTTAAACTTTGAGTCTCAATTTTGGAAAAAAAAATCATATGAGCGACATCATATTTATGAGTATTTTTCAAGAGCGTATACTACATCATTCCCCCCCCCCCCCCCAGGAGTGGTCGTATCGTCTTCAGTATCAATGCAACCTTAATTGGAACTTCTTGAGAGAGTACAGTGTGGAGCTTCAAATAGATTGGGGTGGAGGAGGAGCATGCGTAGCTTTGATTTACTCAGGTGGCTCGGTGCTGCCGCAAGTTGTTATTTATGGCAGAAGTAGTAAAAGATTTCCTCTTCCCCT
>JAQQPU010015081.1:0-21770 GCA_029168905.1 Artemia sp. Kazakhstan ARC1039
AAATTGGAAATCTAATGCCCCACTCATATCGTGAACAAAGTAAACGATTCCTAACCTATCTCATGGAAAGTGGGCAAGATCATATTCAAGTTGAGAGCAATGGGAAAGGGATTATAATTCAGGGCAAGAGCTATAATCTACTTGATTTAATCTATGATATGGTTACAAATCGTAAAGGACTATTATCATTTGACGCTCATCTATACAACTTTCTAAATACATTAAACTTCCCCAAAAGTCTTATTAGCAATAGACAAATTCTAAAAAAATTAAATGAACATGCATCATCATCATCATCGACATCATTAAAACATGAACATGAAGAAGAAGAAGAAGATTTTAAATCAATCTTGGAAAATACTAGCACAACTAGTGGAAAAAACTTGACAATGGTGGCGAGGAAAAAGCGAAAACGTATCATGTCACCATCCACAACTAGTATACAAAAGGGTAGCGGACGTTACACAACGTGTTTACCTTCAAAATGGTTGAAGTTCTGAAAGGTGTTTATGAAAATATTGGTGAGGCGGGGAGTTTAAGCTCCCCCACCACTCTTTCCAAAGTCACTAGTGTTCACACTAAAAGTGTACAAGACTCTACAAAATGAATCAAGTTACACTCTGCATAGAAATCATAGACTTCGTGCCAATCAATATCGAAAAACTAAAGCCTTTTACCCATTGCATATAGTGCAAGCAGATCTCCTGACTCTAGATGAGATTCAACGACGTCACAATACACCGTACAAGTACATTCTACTTGCAATCAGTGTTTATAGTCGTTATGCATATGCAATTCCGTTGCAATCAAAGAGAGGCGTTGAAGTTGCTCAGGCCATTGAAAGTATTCTCGAACAGGATTCGTATAAAGAAATTCAAACGGATCGCGGTAGTGAATTTGTTAATCCCTATGTTGCAAAAGTACTAGAGAAATACTGCTCTATCATAGTCATAGTCCTATAAAGGCTGCATTGGCCGAACGATTGATAAGAGCTATTCGACTTTTAATTTCAAGATATTGTACATTGAAAAATACACCGGCTTTTATTCATGATTTAGATAAAATCATGTTGATCTATAATCAACGACCTCATCGATCATTGTCCAACTCTACACCAACGGAAGTTCATCATTCTGATCATGATACAATTGACACCTTTCTTAAACAATATTCCAATGAATCGATTGTCAAGAAGAAAAATAAATTCAATGTTGGTGATACTGTTCGAATTAATAGAACAAGTATTGTTTTTGAAAAGGGGAATTACTTGTGGTCCACAGAACTTTTTAAAGTGGCAAAAATCCTAGACACTAAACCCATAACTTATCGTCTGCGTGATACCAAAGATGAAGATATTCTCGGCGACTTTTATGACTATGAACTACAAAAAGTTAAAAATAATAGTGAAATCTATCAAATTGAAAAGATATTAAAGACACGTACTCGCAGGGGTAAGAAACAGTTACTTGTTCGGTGGCTAGGATACAACTCTAATTTTTATTCTTGGATCGGTGTTGAAGATATTGACAATGCCCAATGATTTCTATGTAACTTTTATGTCCAATGTTTCCGATCCCCTCTACAACGACTTGAATACGACAAGTAATTTTTGGACAAAACTCTTCCCCGCCATCAAATTTGACGGTGCGTATGAAGTGGCTCTTGTCGACTGTATTCTCAAAAATACCTATGACATCCTGAAAAAGCATCGTGTGTATGATATAAAAGTTATACCATTCGATTGGACACTCTTTGTCGACTATGAATGGGTTGAAGCACTTAAATCTGCCGAATATCCACATGCCAAATTGAAATATATCGAATACGATAATATGACAGATTTGTGTCGTACAATCAATAGAAAAATCTCATATCGTAGGAATGGTACATTCCATTTTAATTATTCATTGGAACACGATAGGATTTATATTACCTCACCTGTTCACACTGAAATAATTATTCTCAATTATAATCTGAGAGACGTTCTTGGCTTTAAACTGAATATGATCAATGGGAGAAATGCTGGCACCGTTTACGGGATGGATCAAGTAATTTTTGCTGATTATCCACCTGGTTTCGCCTCGGACTCTTGCATATTTCTCTATGCATCCTTTGTGGAAAAATCGAGAGTCGGTAATTCAAATGTCCCCCTCCTACGTGTTCTTGAACGAATAACATCTCATGAACTTGTTCATCACTATAATATAAAGCATCTTCAGTATGTTCCTGTAAACACTTCGTATTTGGAACTCTGTCTGTTAACACTAAGAAGTGAATTGGGCGATCCTCTAGCAATAACAAAAGGCTTAGCAGTGATTACATCTCATTTTCGACCCATTGTCGGCGACAGCACAATCACCTAAAATGAACAATAGAAGAATTCCATTTGTCTGTCCCGATATCGATTGCTATGTTGGTGCTTTGAGTCCACGTCAAATAGGCAATGGATTGGATTACTACAAGGGGCGTACTACAATGTCTGGCTATGGTCTTGGTAGCTGGTTTGCTAGGCTATTTCGTTCTGCACTACCCCTTGCCAGAAAATATCTTGTACCTGCTGCATCAAATTTTGCTGCCTCCACACTACAGGACTGGGGGTTGGGCAAGAATTTCAAGGAGAGTGTTAAGGAAAATATTAGATCTTCAGCAAGAGCCGTTGGTGAGCAACTAAAATCTCGACAAAATGGGGAGGGATTGAAAAGGATGCGTGCGCGTCATTCACTCATCAGTCTCCACCCAGGCGGGAAGCGAAGAATATCAACAAGGACTTTGAGGAATAAAACAAGGAAGAGCAATAAGCAGAAGAAGAAAAAGAAAAAGATTGTTAGATCAAAGAATGATTTCTTCTCTTAAGATGACTTATCTCCCCCACAAGGAAGCATATCCGTCAATTAGTTCCTCATTGAATCTATTCAATGCTGAAAATGTTGATGTCAGTGTCAAGTATGGCTACTATGAACAATTTCATCCCCAACAACCCCTCTCGGAAAATATACACTTTCAAATATTTTCCAATGAAGACTATTTCATTGATTTGTCATCAACATTTATTGATTTAAATGTTGTGGTGAAGAAAAAGTCAGATAATACAACTCCAAATGCTGGCGATGGTCTCTCCTACGAGAACTGTATTCTACACAACCTATTCAAACAAATTAATGTATTTATTAATGGTACTTTGGTGAGCACTAGCAATAATTTATCCAACTATGCAAGCTACATACAATTTATGATGATGACACCAAAGGCATACAAGGAGTTGAGAGGACAATCATTGGGCTATGAATATCGATCAGGTGTTGATACTGACGGTGAGTTGACTACTGCAGTGACCCAAGAGTATCATCTGGTTGGAAAATTAAATCATGAGATATTCAATATATCCCAATGGTTACCCCCCAATGTCAAGATTGACATAAAGTTACAGATGGCCCCATCGAATTTCATTTTGAGAAAAACACTTCCTGCAGCACCCGATGCAAATGTCATTATCACATCGGCAATTCTCCACGTCCGAAAACAACAGGTTATGAGCTCTGTTGCATTGGCAGTGGTAAAGCTAAGAGCCAATGGTAATAACATTAAACTTTTTGTCCCTCATACGATCACAAATCAACGTCACATTGCCACCGGCTCTCGTAGCCATAACGATTCATCATTTATCAATGGAGAAATCCCATCAAAATTGGCTTTGGCCTTTGTAAAGAGTGGCAGTGCCGTTGGATCCTGGACTGAATCCCCCTATGATTTTAATTTTTTCGGTCTATCTAGCCTTGTGTGCAAAGTGAATGGTATTCCACTGTACACTCTGTCTTTTGACAAAAAATCCTCTAGAACTCTGTACGAGTTGACCATGCAATCCCTAGATCATGACTCAACTATTTGAAAATGGAATAACCGATTCAATGTTCTCAAAAATCATGGGGTAATTGGTTTGGACTTGTCGGGGACTCAGGATATGAGCATAGTACGAACAGGGAATGTACGTTTAGAGTGTACATTTGCCGATGCTCTGACTGAGAGTATCACGCTAATATCACTGAGTCAGTTTGAAACCTATTGGGAAATCACACCAGACGGCAGTGTTCTACTAGACCTAGCACCATGAACACAAACCAAATAATCAATGTATTTAGTATGGATCCATACATGTCCCAGTACAAGTCCTATTGCATACCTTCGGACTTCATTGAAGAAATTCCAAGTGTTAACAATACCTTACTCATTGTTAATAGCACTCCATCGATTTTCAAGACCGGCC
Organism: Artemia sp. Kazakhstan ARC1039; assembly: GCA_029168905.1. Classification (NCBI taxonomy): domain Eukaryota; kingdom Metazoa; phylum Arthropoda; class Branchiopoda; order Anostraca; family Artemiidae; genus Artemia; species Artemia sp. Kazakhstan ARC1039. Next base: position 4,262 of record JAQQPU010015081.1, read on the forward strand.
ATTGGCTATGCATCTTTCAAACATCGAAGAATATTGAATTTTTTGATCCTTTTGGCCTATCGTATAAATTCTACACGCCATACATCAGCAACTTTATTGAAAGCAGTGGGAAAAACATTATTCAAAATCAACGAAGAGTACAGGATTTAACGACTAAGACATGTGGCTTTCATGCACTACTCTTTTTCATGTTCAGATGTCGTGGCTACACCTACAAGCAGTTTCTCAACATCTACGTTGACTTACCTCGATTGAACGACTTTCTAGTGGAAAATATACTTACAAGCGTACTTAATATTGATTTTAGTGCCCTACGAATAAAATGTTCTAAAAATGTATGTGAAATTGTTTATTAATAAAAATTTATATACATGATAAAACGACTTTTCTACTCTTTAGATTTCATCTTCTACTAGGTATAGGTATTTGTCGACAACAACTAGTGTAGGTAGATTATCTGAATTCACAGTGTACTGATCCTGATGTACTGCAATGTCAGGGTCACATTTTCTACAATAGAGTGTGACTTCACTCTTGTCATATCTCTTTGTATAGTCAATGATACTATTCTCATTCATTCTATAGAATTCACATTTTTCAATTTGCTTATTTGAAGCAATTTCACAAACAGTGTCCTCAAGTGTCGAATCACATTCCATCACAGCCAAATAAAAATCAGTGGGCTTATAATCATAACACCCATTGTCTTCACAACGATGACGTAGAAACCATATTCTTTTGCTGTTCCAACAGTTGAATCGGTGACCCGGCTCCTCCTCCCAGAACAATGTAAAACCACGACGATACCAATCTCGTAGCAATAAACTAAAATCACGCTTAGGATTCTTTCCAATCATGCCGGGATATGTATTCTCCCACTGACTACATTTATCATAATGGCAATTGGAGCATAGGTGGCCTCTAGGATGAGAGTCACACACCTCTTCAAGACAGGAATTACAACCTTTAATTTGTACAGCATATCCTTTATGCAATTTACACGGGTTGCATAATCTACACTTTTCATCATACTCATCAATCATTGAGCAATTCTCACATGATGACCAGCTGCCCAGTGTGTACATACATAGGGGGGATGTATGGAACATTTTTTCATGTGTTGACACTCACTGCCACAATGAAACTGAGCTAGCAACAACAAAAAATTGTCTGAGATAGAGAGAGAGGAGTAAATCATCCTTGAGCACCATCTTTCTCATGAAAAAGTCCTAAATTTCTAAACTAATGTTTAAAAGCATATCCACATTATCATTTTGCCGTGTCGTGATCAATATATCAATAAATTGTGTAAATGCATTTGAATCACGGCGTAGAAGCTTCATACAATAGTCTAATGATGGAGAATCACTTTTCATTATATCGACAAGCATTCCCCGAGAAAATATCTTCCTTTGAATAGACAGCTCTAGAAAATCGTCATCTAGAATCAAATGTTTTTCCAAAAACACTAGATTCCTCATGATTCGCTCTTTCTCAAATCTATCCATTTTTTCGAGTCCTAACACTCTCACAACCAACTTCAGACTAACCAGAATTTCTTTTTGTACTCTAGAAAATATACGCTAGTCTACTTTAGAAAGAAAAATACCTTTGATTTAGGAACAATTTTATTGAACAGTGCAATAATAATATTCACTGATGCATTTTGTTCTCATCAATATATTTCGATAGGACATCTAATGCTGACCGAAGTTTATTTATATGGAGAATATTCACTTTTCCAGCAAAACTTAGTTGCTCCTCCTGCTTAAACTTGCTTAATGATATCACATATCTAGCATACATACTGTCCCATTCAAGGCATAGTCTACAACCAGCGGTTATTTCCACGGCCACATTGGGTACTCGTATATCGTTGCTGCTGCTGTCGGCTCCATCATTAATCTCCAATAATGTAAATGCACCGCTCATTTTTTCTCCACTAATATGCTCTCAAATAAACTATTCTCTCTGAATTCAATTCTCTTACTAATATGAATTGTAGTGAAAACCATTCCTTTTATTCAAATCCCAACCACAAATCAAGTTATCGTATATTGAACAACCTCTGATTGGCACATAAAAAAATGCCCACGTCAAACGGTACATTCATTGTCAATTGACAACAAAAACAGAAAAAAACCTGTTTGCTTTAAATTATATTATTACGACCAAACTCTCAAAACATGCTTGACTACATTATACATTGCCAAGTTTAAAAAACCTCGACTTTAGTGTGCCAACTTTTAAAATATTCACGCGTGAGTGTAGTGTCTCAGGCATGGCTTTTCCTTGCGCAATTCCAATGTACCGTTCATATTGTATACACTTTTCACCATATTCTTGTAGGGTTGAATGTAGGGTTGAAAGTGCCTAATAGGTTACTACTAATGACGTATATGACGTATATGTAATATAAAATATATACGTCATATAAAAATATATACATATACGTCATATAAAAATGACGTATATGTAATATCTCGGGACGGCTTAGTGTATTATTTTAAATTTTTATGGAATGTTGATGGGAGGGGGATACTCATTTGTGGGTGAAGGAGAGGGTAAAGCTGAAAAAAAAACACTATATTCAACCAGGTTATCAAATTGCCCTATCTACAGTATCTCCACAACGGAAACTAATAGCTTAAGGGATCTAGGGGAAACTGGACTGGGGAGGGTGTGTGTTAAGTATATTTTGAAATTTTAACTTGGGAGACCGAAAAGGGCTTATCAAGGACATTAAATTTTTGAAGAAAAATTTGGTTATATCGTGCAAGGTATTCGAACATTTTTTTTATGCTGATATGCTTTGAAAGTTCAGGTCATGAAGACACCTCAATCAAAATTTCACATCCAAGGCAACCTGATTTAGCAAACAAGTCCAGATGCATTGATTCTTGACATCCTAATTATATTTTTTAAAGAACAAAATGACTATATTAATTATATTTTTATAATACAAAATAATTATTAACTATAGGCTAAAATAATTATATTTTTTAAAGAATTCATGACTTTATTTCTTCTTGTTATAGGTTTTAGTATGACTCTTTACCTTACTTTGAATTTATTTTCCGGAAAATATGTCTTTAAATTAGTTTATATCTAGGGGAAGAGGAAAAACATTTAAGATTTTGTCAAATTCTCTTCCCCCTCCCAGAATTATGAAAAACATCCATTAGAATCACCCAAATGCGAATGTTTGAGCCTATAAATGCACTATTTTTACCTCTTATACCATATCCCCTAGCAAAAATTATTTTTCGAAGATTTTGTTATCTGTATCTAGGGTAGCATACATGGATGCACACAAGTTTAAATCCTAAGGGTAAACTATGTCAAGATTCCGAATCTCAAAAATTGCTTGCTATTGCCATAATTTCCAAAAAAGAGAGGCATCCTTGCTATCAATCTTGTGGAAAGGGGTTTGGGGAGAAACTCCATGTGCTCGTATGGTCATATAGTATAACTTCTCAAATTAATCAAGTTGAACTTGTAATTTTGACCAAATATTTTTTTTTAATGTTTTGAGCTATTATTTAAGTTTATATTGAAGGTTAATGAGTCTAAAATTTGTTTCTAGTGAGAAGAAGTGCTACAAACATGGCACGTGGAGTCAAATACGAGTTGGAGACATAATCAAGATTCACTGTAATGACCTTATTCCTGCAGATACAATTCTGTTAAATTCTTCCAATGCGAATGGATCTTGCTACATAGAAACCAGAAATCTTGATGGCGAAAATAATTTAAAGCAGCGATCTATTCCTCGAGATCTTCGATCCCAGGTCAGTCTTTTAATGACTATTTAACCTTTTTTGAAATGTGCTAGCAGAGATTGATAGACGAGGGATCTTTCTGACTAATTATAGGAGAAAAATTTCCCACAAGGCCGTATCCAGGGAGGGGGCTGGGGGTTTGAACCCCTCCCCCTCACTCAGAAAAAAAATGTTTTTCTGACTCGCAAAACACGTAAAAAAATGAATATAAACAAATTTTTGATGTTTTTTAAAGTTTGTTTGTACCCTCCTCCCCCCCCCCCCCCCGAAAAATCCTGGATACGACCCTTAATACCCAACCTATTTTTCCCTGTGTAGATGTTTTTACATATATAAGTTTCTATAGCCAATATTGTAGGGGGGGGGGGAGGGGTTGACAGAGGATTTTGCTTGGCGATTTTGGATAAAACTCTAGAGGGGGGGGGGTCTCGAAATTGTTAAAAAGTCGAATTTTAGGCCACTATTTTCGAAATTGCCTCAAAGATAGGTGGGGTCCTTTGGGTTATTCTTAGGGGTAATTTTTCGATACCATCTCATGCTGTGTGCAAATTTCACATGAAAATTGCTGTCATGACAAGTGATGGTTGACATTGTAATCACTTGAAACGCGGATTTTGATTATTGTCTTCTGAAAAACATGAAAATTGATTTGTATTTCCTTGCCAAATAAAGATTTCTAATCAACTACGCATTTCAATCATACAAGAACCTGCAAGAAAACTTATATTTGATTCAGGCCATTAAAGGCCTAGGTCTTTAATGAAAGGAAAGGTACTATGATTAGGTCACATTATACAGGTGAAAATGTTGGACTGTCACGACAGTTTCTGACAGTCTGTCAGAAATGGACCTTTTGGCAATCCAGCCAAACGAAAAGCAAGACGTCTTCGAGCCAAATGTGAGAAGATCTATATGTAGTCGAAACTTTCTGTGATGGGGAAAAGAGTGAAGCTCTGAATAGCGTAGTGTGAGGGAGCTTGCACATTTCTGTTGACCACAGGTTGGCGGTTGCTGCAACGATGTGTAAGTAATAGCTGTTACCAAGCACGAGTAGGCCTAAGACTATGATATTATGCGAATTTTAAGAACATAGCATCTTTGATGCAAAGATGCATCAAAAGAACGCATCAATGGCTAATAGGAAGCAAAAGCAGATGAAAAACAATCAAATATATATTTTGTACTATACAACAAGGCTTCCTCAGTGTGAAAAAACGGAGATTATCTAAACTCGGAGAATACCCACCTACCCAGTGCCCTTTCCAGGGGGAGTACCTGGTTTACCCCCCTTCCCCCCGAAATTTTTGTCCCACCTGTAAAAATTAACAAAATTGCTTATAAACGAATTTTTCTATTGTTTTTAAAGATTTTTTGCACCCCCCCCCCCCAAAAGAAAAATACCCCATCCCGAAAAAGATCCTGGATGCGCCCTTTCACCTACCCATTGTATGTTACGGAGACACCAATTATAATAGCATAAACACTGTTGACAAAAAAATCACTAGATTGTAGTGATTTTCTGGTTGATTTTGTGGTTTTCTTCAATAATCTAGTGATTTATGTGCAAATTTAGTAATTTGTTTGGCAATATAGAAAATCACTAGAAATAGTGATAAATCACTAGGGGTGGCAACCCTGAGCCTTTACAATGACTAAATATTGTTAAAATACATAACTGGGTCGGACAATCCTGGTGTGGTACATTGTTCGAGTAATGACATCAAATGTTTGAGAATATGGCATTCGTGCTGATTCATCATTGTTTGAAGCAGAATATGAATTAATTATTTTATAAGTATATTGTCTAAAGCTTTGATAATGCCGCCATTCTAATAAATGTGTGTGTATAGGTGTGAACAGCTGATCTTTTTAGGTAGGTGATTGATTATAGGAGTAAGAGAGACGTAGTAACTAAAGAAGTTGGTTTTAGGGGGTACTTATGCATTATACGGTAGCCACGAAAGAATTCAAATTTGGTTAGTCTTAATGAAATAAAATAAAATAGGATGAATATATAATAGTTTAGATACAAATTTGGGCCATATATTTGCATATTAGGGGTGGGGGGTGGGTCGGGGGTAAAGCATAGGATATGTTAAATACGTAACGTAACCTAACCTAGGTACCTTCCTCCCCCCAAATACCAAAAACAATAGTTCAAATATTGTAAACTCAATGAGAAACCACGCTTTGCGATCCATCTGTCTATTGAAAATACCCATTTGACGTGTTTTCTTCAGTGTTTCTTTATACAGTATATAGCGGTAGCGCTGAGTAGGCTACCGTATATTGCATAAGTACTTTTTAGGGCTATAACCTTGGGTGGGGGGATTCCTCCTACCCTTTTCCTGCTGCAGGCGGGTATCTAGGTGTGTTGTTGGTTTTATGATAAATGCTGGTAATGCTGATACTCCTGCAGTATAAAAAAAACCCGAGTGTGAAAATGGGCTTTATAGATAATGTCCGTAAGGCTAGCAGTTAAAATAAGATTTTTATTTCTGAAAAATGTTTATCACATACCCAAGTGGGCTGAATTCGCTTTTTAGTGTAAAAAAGTACAAAAGAATATCGTAAATAATCATCGTTCTGGTAATACATATTTGTATCTCTGCTCAACGAGAGCAAGATTACTCCTCCCCAAGTCTACTGGAGGAGATAAATGTGTTGGGCTTATGTTGGGCTGCAATTGTGTTGGGCTACAACCGCTGAAACTGACCTTTGCTCAAGTATCCTCTGTGCAAAAAGAATAAGAAATAGACTGAAGTCCACTTAAGGATATAAAAAGACACCCCCCGCCCCCACAAAAAAAGAAGAAAAAACAAGAAGCCACCCTTACACATGAACTACAAAACGCAACTGATGAAAAATCCTTGATATTGAATGAAAAATAACCGAAAGTGAAAAGAATATTTCATTATTTAATTTGTTTATTTTGTTACCGAATCAATGATAGATAGGTAAATGCATAGATCGTGTATTTTCTAAGCCCAAGAGCCATATACACACAAAAATTTATCAAAATAAAGAAACCACAACAGAACAAATTACGAAACACACATTAACATGATTCATACCAAAACATACCTTATGGTAATTTATCGAGAAAATAAACGTAATTCCATATAATAAATTATAATTCACTCTAAAAAATGTTGTGGACGGTGTTTTTTTGAAAATTTGATAATTTGTCTCTCTGTCTTATCTTTTGTTTCTAAAGTCAGATTTTATTCCATAATTGTATTACTTTGATAGATCTCAACCCTCACCCCGCAGGTCTAAGGGCTGCAATTGTTTTGGCACCTGTTGCTATAATTACTTTTGGCGAGAAATGATTCGAGACCCGCCTGAAAAATATTCCCCTCCTCCTTAAGAAGAAACTAGGCCTACGTATGTTGACCTACGTTTCGGCAAGAAATGATTTGAGATCCACACAAAAAAATATCCCTTTCTACCTTAAAAATAAGAAATATCGTAAAATATATTAAGGAATATTCACCAAAACTGTATTTTGAACACGACATTTTTGTTTTATTTAGGTTAATTACTGTACCTGCTTGTCCTGCTTACTCTAACCGTAGGGGCAAATAGTCAAAATTTTAGGCGTTATAAGATATTTTTCTAGGGAGTTTTCACTTTCAAGCCCCAGAGAAGTAAATTTTAGTGCAATCTTTCTAATTTTGCTGGTTCAATTTTGTCATTGCTACTTGTATGTATGTATGACAATTTTTTTTTTTATTCGTTTTTTTCGAAACAATCTTTAAGAGTCTAAAGTTTGCTGATAAAATCATAGCCGGACGAACTTCTGATGGCTCGCTCGGTTAATTTTGTGTGTCCAAAAGTACATGGTTCACAAACTACTTTATGTTGGGAGTATGCCCATTGTGTCGTATTAGTTGCTCTAATTCATAAGTGTAACTTCCGTTTCAATTTGTTGGATATTAGTAGCAAATGCTAATAGTAAAAACGTACGATAGTGAATTTTAGCCTTTGGTATTTGAAAAAGCATTGTAAACAAACTCAAAGCTGATTTTCATTTGGCAAAAGTAGCAGCGTTAATTATAACCAATATATCTAGCCGGAAGAGACAAATACTAAATTCTAAGAGTAACCTGACCTCCCTCCTATCCATAATGGAGTTCCAAAAGGCTGATCATGTGGCTTACTCGCTTTCCTAGATGTTTCCATCTCGTCTGATGTTTTCCAGAGATTGTCTAGATTGTCTAGATGTTTTCCAGAGAAATTGCCTACTGATTTCTCTGGGTACCCGACTGACTGACCGTATTTCGAACAGTAGGCTGTACGAAAATTGTGGTTCTATCCCGCTTTCTAGGACTATAATATGAGAAAGGTTGAGGTGGCTAGGGCACGTTCTGTGGATGAAGGATGACAGATCGTCGAAGATTGTCCTTCTCGGCCAACCGTCTATTGCTAAACGGAAAGCAATGGAAAGCCACGCAAAAACCAAAGTTTTGCAAGAATTCGTATCGATGGGAGCCGAATGCCACACAATACTAGCTATTCGGTGCCCGCTAAACATTCCGCTTCCAGTGATCGCCCCTCGGATGGTATTGCGATGCTCGTTAAGACCTCGTGCCGGTCGAGTATTTTTGATTCATGTGATTTTTTTCTTGCTGTCCGTGTAAAAGAGTATGTTATTGTAAACGTCTATCTCCCGACAGATTACCGCTGTGAGATTTTAACTGTAATTTAACTGGCGCCTCGTTATTGCGCACTTCTATTTTGTCTGGTATTTTGACGATTGGCTTAGGATATTGCCGAAAGATCTCGATTGCACTTACACACACCATTCAAATCACGTGTCAAACCTCGACTATGCAGTTTCTTCTATAAACTTCCAAGTGTAACTTGTTCACGTCGTTACTGATTTCTAACTATCAGACCACCTTCCAATATCTGCATCTATTTATTGTCCCTCTGCTCAGTATACTCCCACCACACGACCACATCAGCCCCAGGCCCAATTTTACAGGGATTGGGAAAACATCCAAGATGATCTTTTTGCTGTAGTTACTAATTCTGTTCTGCATAAAATTCATGTTCCGTTCCAGCTGCTCATGAAAAATCCGCAAGTTGATGCAAGTGAAATACGGGTGTTGCTAGATATCTATCTTGCACGCATTTGCCATGCTTTGCGATGCGCAGAAAAAGCCGCTATACCTCTTAAACGTATACGTCGGGGTGTCACAAAGCATTGGTCTAGTAATCCGAGCCTAGTTGAAGCTTGGAGAAAATCCAAATTTTGGTACCGTTTGTGGCTCCAGTGTGACCGTCCTCGCTCTGGTTGGGTTTCTGACATTCGTCTTTCTACCAAAAGAAAGTTTGCAGGAAAACTATCTATCCACATGAACCAGATAGTTGAAGAGACGTCCCAGCCAGCTTCTCTGTCCCAACCTTCCTTCTGGAGAAATGTATCAAGAGATCCTCCTAGCGCCCGCCTATCTGCTCAAGTTATTCCTGATTCCGAATGGAATTCATACTTCTCTGCTGAAGTATCCCCACCAGATGTTGCACTACAGTCCGAATATGAAGATAAGCTTGATAAATTTCTGTCTAGTTGTCCAACCGACAATTTTATTGTTTCGGTTGATTCTGTACTGCGAGCAATCCAACGCCTAAAGCGTAAGAAATCTTCTGGCATCGATAAAATGAGCGCTCTTCACATTCTGCATGGAAGCGAGCTGCTGGTAAACCATATTGCTCTTTTGAGGCAGATGATTGTTACCCAAGGAGTTGTACCTTCTTCTTTCTCAATCGGAGATCTCACTCCAATTCCAAAGAAAGGTAAACTCGCTACCCAGTGCTCGTCCTTCTGCCCTATAACAGTGGCTACTACCTTGTGTAAGCTTTTTGAACTTCTGTTCATTGACCATCTGAACGCAAAATGCTATGTTCCACCTTACCAATTTGGATTCCAGCCACGTCTCGGTTGTGCCCACGCTTTGTCGGTTGTCGCGAACGCATTGATCGATTCTGATGCATCAGGTGAAACTCTCGTGTTGGCCGGGCATGATGTTCGTAAAGCGTTCGGCTCTCTCATTCACGCCGCTATGCTATTCCATGCAGCAAAACGTGGAGTGAGCCCTTCATATATCAGAGCCCTTCGAGACATGTATTATCGTCTTAAAGTTCTCCTAATACTTCACCCATTAGCTAAAGTTGACGGCTCTCAAGTCTACGCACCAACCCCTGATAGTTTTGTCAATGTTGAAAAAAGTACCCGTCAAGGTGCTGTTTCTTCCCCTTCACTCTTCAGTAATGGAGTTCTTGATGCACTGTCAGCTGTTCCCACATCTTTCATCTTTGCCGGTCTTGATTTATCTCTCGTATGTTATGCAGACGACATTCTGAATGTGAGCCGCACTATCCAGCGCATAAGCGAGACTTTCGCAACGCTACAATCTGAGTATGCGAAACTTGGTCTTCAGTTCAATGCTGAAAAGTCCGAAGTTGTATTCTTCAATTGGAAGCAAGCGTCACCTAGGGATATTCCTCTCGGAAATAGTAGGATTAAGCCAGTATATCATATCACCTACCTCGGTCTTCCCATTGGTTCGTCAGTAATGCACACGCGAAAACTATTAATTGCTCACATTGAGCGTAGAGTTGGGTTATCATATGCTTCTTTTGTAACTAATAAGTTACGGTTCAACCGCCATCTTCTCTCGAAACTTTTTAACTCTGTCGCTCTACCACATTATTTGTACATATAGCCGTTTTGGAAAATGCTCACAAATTCTGACAAGACAAAAATTCGTTCAGTTTTCTTCCGGTTCGCAAAATATCTTTTACGTTTTCCCCCTTGGACGCGCAATTCTTATCTGATTAGAAAATTCAGCATTGCTGACCCCATTATAACCGTGGAAAAGCAAATTCGTGCTTATAATTCCCGTTTAATGAAGTTGAATCATCCCTGGTCGTCAGTATTAACCCATTAGTTAAGATGTATTTGTTTTGTTTGTTTTTTTTGTTGTTTTTTTTTAGTGTTTGTTTTCGCGCTTAGTGTAATTAGTGTTTGGTTGTTTTTTTTTGTTTTTTCTTGTTTTTTTTACCAATTATGGCTTGATGCAATGATGTTCATATTATTTATGTTTGTTCAGTATTTAGGAGCCTAAAAAAGAAAAAGAAAAGAAACATGTTGCGTACCTACAGAGCAGTGTATAATTGTGTTTTTCTTTCTCGTTTTGTGTAATTTGTTCTAAGTGCTGATTTAGATCTTAGCTCCAGTGTTCGTCACTACAAACCACATGTATAACTCATAAGTTTATGTGTATTGCTTTTTTTTTGTTGTTTTGCTTATTGCTCCGTCTTTTCCTTTTTTGTATGACGGGTTTTCCAATAAATAATAATAATAATAAAGCTTCAGAATGCTTCGGGAAAGAGTTGGTGGAGGATCGTCAAGGAGGCTTTAATGTCGTCCAAGGGGACTTCAATTCTTTCTCTACAGGTTAACGGGACTGTGGTCCAAGATCTATAGGCAACGGCTGAATCTCTTGCTAAGGCTTTGGTCGAATTCTCAAATTTGGACAACGACGGTAGGGAAGTGCCACCAAATTTCTCCGACTGAAGTAATACTGTCCTGGATCAAGTGAATTTTTCTGCTGCTAAGATCTTTATCATTTTGTGGCATCTTGATGTAACCAAAACAGCAGGCCCTGACAACATACCAATGGTTGTCCTCAAATCCTGCGGTGCTGAACTAGCTGGACCTTTGTCATTGCTTTTCCGGCTATGCTTTCGCTCCGAAATCTTCCTACAATCGTGGAACTCCGCCCTTTTTATACCTATCCTAAAGCCAGATGGCGATCCAACGAATGTGAGCTCCTATAGCCCTATTAACCTTTTCTCCTGCGTTGGTAAAGTCTATGAAAGCGTCTCCAATAAAACATTTCAACACTTCATGGAATCAAACGACCTTCTAGGCGATCGTCAATATGGATTCTGCCGGAAATGCTCAACATTAGACTTCCTAGGGGTCTATCATCAGGAGTGGATTGTACTTCTGGCAATGGGGTACTATATTAGGCTATTGTTATTCGACATTGCCAAATTTTTCGACAGAGTATGGCACCGTGTTATTCTAAAGAAAGTTCATGCATACCGTGTTTGTGGATGTCTGTTAAAAGTAATTGAGAGCTTTCTTTCTAATCGTAAGAACACTGCGGGGTGTTCTCGGCAGTTTGTTTTCCGCGAACATTTAGTGAAATTAGGGATTACCCAGGGTAGTGTCTTGGGATCTACGCTTTTCCTCATCTACATAAATAACATGGGAGACAACCTCTCAAGCCCTCTGAATTACCTGACCGACGATACCACGACACACTCAGTCGTCCCAAAACCCGAAGACCCAGCACAAGCCTCCCTTTTCATACAGATGGATCTTTTTAAAATTGAAAAGTGGTCTGGGGCATCGATGGTCAATTTCATTGCTTCGAAAACAAAGGAGCTTCTTATTACCCGGTCAAAGATGCCACTAGAACACCCCAGTTACTCTTTGCTGCAAAAACCTTCTTCCATCTATCTTCCATCCACTTTACTAGTCCTGCATTAGACGCACAGCTGAATATAGATGTCCGTTATATGCTGGTGCTCTGAAAAAGCTGTTGGCACCACTTCAGAAGATCCAGCATAGGGCAAATAGGGTGGTCTGCGCCTCTACACATGACTGGCTCTCGCCTCCAAATGAAAAGTTTGATGTAGTGTCGATGGCTGTTACCCGACAAGTACATGGATTCGACTCCTTCAGACGAGCTCTCACATTGTGCCTTTCTTATCCAGCCATCAAGGCAGACACGAAGGCACATACCTCGGTTCAATTATTTTAAGGAGGACACGCCAAGAAGCGAGTAATTGAGGAACAGCATCGTCCGGCGTTGCACTTCTATCTGGAATGATTTTTCTGGAGATGTTATTCCTCATAATCACTCTCTTGACTCCTTCAAAAGAAGGTTCAGTGGGCATTTAAAACCTCGAGGTTTTGGAATGAGGTAAATGAATAGCGGCATAAAAGATACCTTTATGTACCTGGTGCCGTGAATATAGGAATAAGAAAAAAAGTCTTTGTGCTTGCTTGAGCCCTCTTCCTTTCACCGGCTTGTTTATCTAATTTAGATATACTTCTCTTATATTTTAGGTTGTCATCTCTATTTTTGCTGTAGTGTTGTTTTCTTGAAGTAGATATTTCGATTGCTCGGCTCTGATGCCTGTCTTGGTTCTTTGCCTTTTAGATAGCCCAGTTGTTACCGTAATGAATTGCTTGCTTATACTGGTTGTTCATTGTAATGTAACACCCATTTATATCCAAATTAATTTGAAAACTTTTTCCGAAAAACAAGTTTTACAAAGAAAAGTAAAGAGCTCCATTAAGCCAAAAATGAGTAGAAATAAAGTCAAATAAGCTCCTAATTGTAAAACTACCACAAGTCACTCTCAATAAATAAATGAAACTCGAAACGAACAGAAATTACAATAAATAGTCAAGTCAAATTCAAAACGAGCAAAAATTAACGTGAGTAGTGTTGATAACCCCCATATCTTCTCAAAACCAGAACATAATGATAATTTTTTTATTTATGAAAGTAAAAAAGTGAAAACATTAAGACGTATTTTGTTTTATTAGAAGTAGTAAAACTAGTAACAGTAGTAGTAGTATGGGTAGAAGCAGTAGCATTAGGATGCAAATATTGTCTTTTGGTTAGTTCAACATCCCTCACAACAAGCCCTGTCAATTTAAACTTCACACATCACACTGTTCATAAGATATTGCTGTTACGCCCTTTTGACAACCTGCATACAGACGGCGTGTTGTGATTCCGCTCACCTTCCCCCGTCATAATTCCTTGAAAATTTCACCTTCATACCCTTAGGCATAGTTGTAATAGTAGTCACGGTAGTAGTATTCATTTTACAACTAATAGTACTGAATAGCGGTACTACTACTAACAGCAGTAGCATTAACATATTGCCTTTTTGGCCAGAAGAACATCCATCTCATCAAGTCCTAGAAGTTTCAACTTAGTACAATCAGGTGTTGCTATGAAGTTGCTGATATGTCCTTTTGATCACCTGAATGTTTGTATACTTTTTGAAATGTTTATGTCAATGCTCTTAGCCTTACAAGTAGTTGCAATAGAAGTAGTAGTAATAATAGTAGCAAATGTAGTAGTAGTAGTAAATGTAGCAGTAACAGTAGTATGCACATATTACCTTTTGGCGAGATGATCTTCCCCTTTAAGCATTCTCTGAAAGTTCCAACTTAATACCCAAATCAATTCTTGAGATACGCCATTTTGACAATGTTTATGCACATAGCGTCTTTTTTATTTTGTTCAAATGTCCCCTCAATAGTGTAAATGGAGTAATGTGGTAGTAGTAGCGGTTTTAGTTGTAGTAGTTTTGGTAGCATGCAAATGTTGCTTTTTTGATCATCTCCCTTATCATTTCCTGAATTGTCTAAATTAATATACTCAGTTATTCCTATGTTACACCCTTTTAACAATCTATACACATAGTGTGTTTTGATTTAGTTCAACACTCCCCTCAGCATTCTCTGAAAAGCTCACCTGAATGGCGTTCGTCTTCTTCTAAAGTAAAGTTCAAACATGCATACTTTTCTCAGTAACATATGCTATGTGTAAACAATGAACGAATTGCCTAACATACAATCCTTGTCCTGAGGACTGTGCGGAGGTTGATATCCCCAAAGACATAATTACTGGACCTTTCAGCAATGCTGAAGAAAATAGCTCTTAAAATTTGATAGGATGTGTTTTGGGGAATGATAGGTTTGGGGGGGGGGCTGATTGCCTTTATTCACTTTTGACTCTTAAAAAGGGCACGAAAACTTATGATTTCCAATCAATTGAGCTCCATCCCATCCAACGCTTGTTCGACCACCCGTTCAATAAAAACCTTGTATGCCCCGGAGCATAACTTTCAACCCTTGCCCAAGGGCTCTGGGGGTTGTGTCCACCCTAAAGACATTCTTATATAATTTTTGGACTATTGGTAACAAAATGGCTATCTCACAATTTTAATTGAATGCGTTTCGGGAAAAAATGCTGCAAGGGAAGTTTGAGGGGCTAGTTGCTCTCCATTATGTTTGACTCTTAAAAGGGAACTAATACATTTCCAATCAAACGAGCCTCTTCTAAAGATCACACGACTACCCCTTCCATAAAAACCTTATATGCCCCTGGGGCATAACTTGCAACCTTTACCCCTAGACTCTGAGAGATTCCGTCAACCCGAAATGCCTTATTATATGATCTTGATGGGCGTGGAGGGGGGGGGGATCGTTGCCCTCCAATCACTTTTGACTATTAAAAAGGAAGATAGCCCTCGCAATTTCCAATCGAATTAGCCTTTTTTGAAGTGTTTATGGCAACAAATGACCATCTCAAAATATCTATCAAATGTATTTCAGAAAAATACGAGGTGTTGGGGGAGGTATCCCCCCCCCCCTGATCACTTTGAATATTAAAAAGGGAACTAGAACTTTTGATTACCAATCCAATGAGCCCCCTGAGCCCCCTCTGGAGTTTATACGACCACGCTTTCTATAAAAACCTTGTATGCCCCCAGGGCATAACCTACAACCCTTCCCTTGAGTGATTTGGGGGGGGGGTGTCATCTTCAAAGATATAATTTCCCGACCTTCTAACTACGCTGAGCAAAATTGTACTCTCACAATTTTGATTGGGTATGTTTAAAGAAGTGGTGGATGTAGAAGGGGAGTTAGCTGCCCTCCAGTCACTGTCGACTATTAAAAAGGGTAATAGCCCTTTCAATTTCCAATCGAATGAGCCATTGTCAAAGTTTCTACGACAATTCCTTCGATACGAAGTCCCATGGTCTTAATAAAAGAAGTAAAAAAAATATATTGTGCTCCACATCGCTCTTTACTTAGGCAGCGCTATTCCACTGCCTATGATATGGCATCATGATACACTGACAGTACTAACGTCATTTTATAGCTAACATCATAATATAGGTTTTAATTTGTACATCATTGATGGCAATAGCCTACAGTTATGACGTCATTCATTATCTTGTATACGAAAATGCACTTTTTCGCAAAATTTTACTTTATTTTAAATATTATTTTTTAATACAAAAGGTACTAGGTATTGCAATTTTCTTTAAAATCAGCCATTAACCAGCTTTCTATGATGTTTCAGTTTCCAGCTAGCTGTGGAGAAGGAGAAATCGAACGATAAAAAGACGCTCTCGATGCAGAATATCGTGATTTTAGCGACTTTCCTTGATTTTTAAGCCAATGAACTGTCCTTGTTATTCAAGCTAAGGGACTGTAAGTCTCTTTTATAGGGATTTCAGCCAAGGCGGCTTCAATGGTCTGCTTTGTGTTTCGAACCATTTTTAGGGGGTTTGAGGTTTTTTTTTGCCATGAGACGTGTTCGTCTCTTAGTACGTTGCAACTACTGGTTCAACCACGATGGCAGCTACCGCTGCAACCACGAAATTGTCTTCTTTCGACACCGCACTGATTGATGTTGTTGAAGGAGGCCAAATTCTCGTGCTTCCAGGCCAAGATGTACCTAAAACTTTCGACTTGCTCACTCACGCTGTTAACTCAATTCATGCAGCCAAATACGGATGCGCTCATAGATAACAACTATAACACATAAAAACACTAATAACTAAACCGCATAAAAATGCTAACAACTATAATATAAATTGTAGTGCTAACAACTATAATGCAAATAAAACTAACAACTACAACGCATAAAAAAAAATGCTAACAAATATAACACATCAAGATGAAACATCTATAATACAAATTTTAGTGCTAACAACTATAACATATAAAAATGCAAGCAACTATAATACATAAAAATGCTAACAACTTTTATATAAATTACAGTTCTAAGAACTATAACACAAATAATGCACATAAAAACTTCAACGCATAACAATGCTAACAACTATAACACATAAAATTGCTAACAACTATGATGTAATTTGTAGTTCTAATAATTATAACACAAAGATTGCTAACGACTATAGCACAAAAAACCCTAAAAACTATAATACATCAAAATGCTAACATACTTATAGTGCTAACAATTATAACACACATGATACGATCAACTATAAAGCACAAAATTGTTAGTAACTAAAGCACATAAAATGCTAACAACTATAATATAAATTATAGTGCTAGTAACTGTAATACAAATAATACTAATGACTCTAGCGAATAAAAATGCTTACAACTAAAACGCATCAAAATCAAACAACTATAATATAAATTATAGCGCTAAAAGCTATAACACATAAGAATGCTAGCAAATATAATACATAAAATGCTAACAACTATAATATAAATTATAGCGCTAACAGCTATAACACAAACGCTTCATATAACAACTTTAACGCATAGCAATACTAACAACTATAACACATCAAAATATTAACAACTACAGTAAATTATAGTGCTAACAACTATAACACAAATAATGCTAAAAATTATAACGCATAACAATGCGAACATCTACAACACAAAAAATGCTAGCCAACTATAATGTAAATCTTAGTTTTAACAACTATAACACAAATAATTGTAACAAATAACATGGTGGCCGGCGTTTACCCTCCCCCCTCCCCCTGGTGAATGCGCCCCGGAAAATGCCCCCCCCCAGGGAAATAACCCCCCAGAAAATACACCCCCGCGAAAAATACCCCCCCCC
>JAQQPU010015082.1:0-10122 GCA_029168905.1 Artemia sp. Kazakhstan ARC1039
CTGGAAACAATTTGATTAATGACTGCCAACTCTAGACTGACCAGAAAGGAAAGTTGGCTCGGAAACGACAACAACATTGATCCCATTAACCACGTGTTCTCTCTAATTACTCTGTTCAAAACAACATTGACCTTGGCATTTTGCCTCGGAAACAATAACAACAACATTGACATTCGCTGAGGGCGTGCCAAAAACACACCTGGAGAAAGAGGTCATTGACCGATTACGCAATCATTCTCCCTAATGACTCTATGCCCATATAAGGAGCCCCCCTGGATTAACCACGTGGTTCTATGCCCATATATGGTGCCCCACCCGGACTGGCACCCCCATCTCTACTGTTATGCCCTGGAGGTATATAAGAACGATGTTGGCACAATGCCCTTTTTAATAGTCGAAAATGATTGGATGGCAACTAACACCCCTTCCACGCCCACCATTTCCCGAAACACATACAATCAAAATTTTGAGATAGCCATTTTGTTTAACGTAGTTGAAAGGTCTGGAAATTAGGTCTTAGAGGATGACAACCACCCTCACAGCCCTTAGGGTAAGGGTTGTAATTTATGCCCTGGGGGCATATACGGTGTTTATAGAAAGCGTTGTCGTAGAAACTCAAAAAGGGATCATTAGTTTGGAAATCGAAAAGCCTAGTGCCCTTTTTAATAATCGAAAGTGATTGGAAGGCTTGACATTTTTATAGTAGAGATCGATGTGGGTATAATGTATCATTTTTTTTGTTGTTGTTGTTGTTTAGACCAGGGCACTTCGTATCGAAGGAGTTGTCGTAGGAACTTCGAAAAGGGCTCATTCGATTGAAAATAGAAAGGGCTGATGTCCTTTTCAATAGTCGAAAGTGATTGGAGGGACACTAATCCCCCTCCCACGCCCACCCTCCCATTTGCCTTTATGTTTAAAAAGTAAATGTTGCCTTAAGATTAAATCAAAATGCAATGTGTTTATGCTAATTCCCAATAAGGCATCTCAGCAGTATCCCAAGAACGACTGGGGGTATTATGTTCAAACTTTCAGGGCTTCTTCTGCTCTTAAAATTTGACCAAATCAAAATAGCCTAAGTGTATCCAAGCTATCAAAGAAAGTAAGCAAATTTTTTTGCGAATGTTATCAAGTTTTCCATTTCAGGTCAACTAGAGGAGGTATGAAACTAAATTAAACACTACTATTTGTGTCCAGATTTTTATAAGGGTCTATGTTGTTAAAGTTTGCTGAAAATTGTTTTCCAGCATACAAATAGCAGGCCAAACTATAAATTCTTAAAAAAACGAAAAGATTTAAAGTATGACTTTCTTTTTCCCTGAAAAGACTGTGTCAATATAAAACGAACAGAAATTAATTAAAAAAACTTTTTCCAATAAATAAATTTTTTCAAAGAAAAGTAAAGAACTCCATTAAACCAAAAACGAGCAAAATTAAAATCAAATAATCTACCAAGCGTGAAACTACCACATATCAGCGTCGATAAATAAATGAAACCCAAAACGAACAGAAATTACAATAAATAACCGAGTCAAATTCAAAACGAGCAGAAATTAACATAAGTTGGGCTCAAAACCCCTATGCCTTCCCAAGGCCGGAACATAATTTGTACTTTACTGACGAAAATACAAATGAATATGCATTGTTTGTTTAATATACATATACTGATATTTAGTAATCAAAATGTTAATATTATTTGATTTATTAAAGTTATAAAAGTAAAAACATTTATATTTTTTCAGTAAAGTGAAAATTATGTTCTGGCCTTGGGAAGGCATAGGGGTTTTGAGCCCTACTTATGTTAATTTCTGCTCGTTTTGAGTTTGACTCAGTTATTTATTGTTATTTTTGTTCATTTTCGGTTTCATTTATTTATCGATGCTGATTTGCGGTAGTTTCCCGCTTGGTTGATTATCTAGAGCTAGTATAGAAATATATCTATAGAAATGAATTACATTTTTTTTGCACAGCTAGCAGAGCACACTGAAGTTGAAGTAGCCTTAAACTTTGACTTGAAACGTTATAACTTGACCACTTCTTTCAGAAAAGAATTTCGGAGGGTTATTCAGTGTTGATAAGAAAAGAGGGTAAAGGTGCAGTTTAGTTCCTCCTGTAGTGTAGGGCGCAGAAGGCCTATGGTGAAGGTGCAGGTTTGTTCTCCCTTATAAAACAACTTATTGCAGCAGATACAAAGAAGAAGCCCATTTGCGGCATTCTGTGGGACCCCAAGGTCCAATGCTAGTATCAGATCCCGCGAGTGGCAGTTTACGCTCGTCAAGTTCTGGCTGTACCGGCCACATGTGCCCCAGCTAAACGGCTTTTTAGCACGACAGGACTGATAGTGACTGCAAAAAGATCAATGGCTCCAGGCAGAGTGAACAAACTCACTTTTGTTACATCAATTGTAACTGAAGTGATGTAACCGCTGATTTAAAATTGTTGGTGTTGTTAAGCCATGGTATCTGATTTGTATACAGTGTTTTTTGATGTTGTTATTTGTTTTGTTTTTTCACTTCCTTTTCGTATGTATTTGATGAACAGGAGATGTTTGAACTTCAAACTTTGAAAGTTATACACACATTAGCCCAAATCATTAACAAGAAGGAAATGACTAAACACGGGATTTTATAGGAACAATGCGATGTTAAACATAAACACAACATAGGTTTCCCTGGGTCTAGTGGCTAAAAATGAGAATTCTACTTGGTCTGATCGACGGTGAACATAAACACTTTCCGCACGGCCCAACAAATTCCTGTTTTGTCATATTGTTCTTGTATGTTTTTAGCCAACCATTTAAAAATCCTTACTAAAATCGAGGTTGAACGTGCTTGGTGAAGTGGAATTTTTATTATTATTTTTAATCAGAAAAATCGGCGCGCCGTGGCGCGCCGCCGGTCTAAAGTCGGCGGCGCGCCGCCAAAAAAATTTCGGCGTGCATGGCGGCGCGCCGCCGCCGATACTGAATCACACATTCGCCGCCGTCATTTCGGCGTGGCGCGGCTTCGGGGACTATCGATAACATCCTGTTACATATATTCACGGTAAATTCATTGACCTAGATATAGGTGTGTGATCTTATTTGTACACGGGTTCTAGTCCTCTGATTGGCTGTCATTTTGTACTGACAGTATTCTAGCTCATTGGAGGTTATCTGCTTGTTAGAAATTAAAAGTTTTTAATGGGTATTACACAATGTTTTCCTGATCACTAAACTAATAAGATTTTTATCGTACTTACGATCACTACACAACTCCACCGATGGTGCACTCAGCATAAGAAATTACACCTCGTGAAACCATATTGTGACCCAAGAAGTGAAAAATGAGTATCCGATAATAATTTCAAAAATCAGAGAATTAAAATACTAAACATTACTCAGGCACACATTCTGATAACCGACGAATTAGAAGACTTATATTTATTTTATGTCCCATATCCGGCAATACTCACATTATCTGCCTCTTAGAATTTATAACTTTCTAGTTGGTATTACACATTGTTTTCTTGATCAATAAGTTTATAAAAGTTTAAATGTAATAAGTATCAAATCATGACCCGGGGCATCACTAGCCAAAATGTTTAGGGGGGGGGAATTGATATTACCTACTGGCTGGTCATTTTTAGTGGCTCATTTTTGTGACATTGCAACTAAAATACTTAATTTGTTTGTTTTTGCCGACTGAGACTAATCTTCTTTCCTTATTTTACGTCACATATTTCGATCAGCCGATTTACCCTAAATACAAAAAAGAAATTTGAGCCAGTAAATTATTGGTGGTTCGTGCCACTATTTTATTTACTCCAATTTTTTACCAGATTGCTGGACACATTGAAGGGGGTATCCCCTCTCTGCCCCATGCGTAGCATCCCTTAGCATGACTTCGCCAATGGTAGATTTAGCCATAATCAATTACAACCCATGAAACTCTATTTTAACAAAGCAAGCAAAAAATGATTATCCGATAAAATTTTTTAAAAAATCAAAGGATTTAAAGTACTAAACAAGAATCGACCAAATTTTGATAACTAGCTAATTTGAAGCATCAAAAAGCCTTTTATGCTATGCCCAATAACTGACAAAACATATAATAGCAGCCAAGGCCGTATCCAGGGGGGTACCCGGTTTGAACCCCCCCCCCAAATTTTTGACCCAGTCCAAAATTAGTAAAACCTTAATAGAATTAGTAAAATTAGTCAAAAACCGAGTCAAAAATTAATAACCCCCCCCCTCGAACCAAAATCCTGGATCCGCTCTTGATATCAGCCATCTAGTATCTAAAGTTTTCATAGTGCTTTCCTGATTACTAAATTCATAAAATTTTAATTGAACTAAAAATCACAGCATGGATCTACCATCAGTGCATTCAGCTTAATGAATTGCAACCCATGAAACCCTATTCAGGTATGAATCTTTTTCAGTTTTCCCTTGTCTACCAAGCATGATTATGGCTTCTTTGAGCACCCATTGAAATTTTAAGCATGAGAAAATCATAACTATAAGACCGCTCATATAATTTGCTTTGGACACATTCCCATAATTCACTTTTTCCCCCAACAGATCATTTATGTATATTAATTTGATTCGCAGCTTTGGCCTCAGCTCACCCTTGTGAGCAACTCTCTATGGGTTCTGAATTTTATGGGATGTAATGGGGATCTTATAGTCTAAATTGACGTGATGTAAACAAATCCCTGAATTATAACGAAGTGTCAGCGTAATATTTGATTTAAGCAAAATCGATTAGTCTGTTACAAAATGAAAGTAATTCATTATTTGGTATAGACATAGATTAATTATCTGAATAGATTCCAGGGGATATACAAAAAGTATTGCTATGCGCGAGCAGATGAAAAGGTAACAGGAATGGTGACAGTCAATGGTAATAGAGAAGTAGATCCAAGAACTGGTTTTGCCTGCTTCAAACAACTTTGGAAACCTTTACTGACGACGTGGAAGACAAAGGGCAAGGAGTTTGCCTTGCTGGCAAAGCCATATGCAAACCATTTCTGGCACAACCGGTTTTGCCTTGCTGGCTTTGGTATTTACACATATTTATTATCTTAATAGATTCCAGATAGTATAAAAAAAAAACATTGCTATATGTGGACAGGCAAAAATGTGACAGGAATGGTTGCAGTCAATGGTAATAGAGAAGTGGACCTATGTAACTGGTTTTGCCTGCTTCGGACAACATGAGATACCTTTACTGACGACATGGACAAAGGGCAAGGAGTTTGCTTTGCTGACAAATTCCTTTACAAACCATCTCCATCCCTCTTCCCCCAAAGAACCAAAAATTGAAAGTCATAAGAATTAATTTTTTATATATACAAGGTTTTCATCGTTGTTATAACTTAGGAAAACACAGGAAAAAGCTTCCCAGAGGTCTCATTACTTTGGAAACAACTTAAAAAAAATGTTAAGGCTAACAAATAATTCTAATTGATAGAGTTTCCAAGAGGCTCCTTAGCTGCTCATGTTTAGAGAGGCAATGCCATGCCCTGTTTTATTTATTGAATTGCATATGCTACCAGAATTAGCACTCTATTGTCCCGACTTTAGATTCCTTTGGGCTACGATATAAGCAAAAAGTTAGCCAAATTTCCGACCCGTAAGGGAACCGACCCGGGTACTGAAGACCCGATTTCAGTCAGAGGATATGAAAAAGATAAAAATATTTCATTGCAAGTAAAAAAGAACCTCTCGGACCTATCGATGCTAATAACTTAGACAGCGCAATAGCACTGCCTAAGTAAAAAACAATGTTGGCACAGTGCATTATTTATTCATTTTTTTTTTTTAACCAGGGCACTTCTTATAAAAAGAGTTGTCGTAGAAACTTGGAAAAGGGCTCTTTCGATTGGAAATTAGAAGGGTTAGTGCCCTTTTTAATAGTTGAAAGTGATTGAAGGGCAACTAACCCCCCTCTCAAGCCCACCATTTCCTAAAACACATCAAATCAAAATTTTGAGATAGCCATTTTGTTCAACGTAGTTGAAAGATCAGGAAATTAGGTCATTAAGGATGACAAACCTCCCCACAGCCATAAGAGCGAGGGTTGTAAGTTTACAGAAAGGTTTTTTTTATAAGTTTATATAACGTTTTTTATAGAAAACGTTGTCGTAAAAACTTCAAAAAGCGCTCATTTAATTGGAAATTGTAATGGCTATTGCCCTTTTTAATAGTTGAAAGTGAAGGTAGGACCAATAACCCCCCTCTCACGCCCACCATTTCCTAAAACACATCCAATCAAACTTTTAAGATAACCATTTAGTTAAAGACAGTTGAAGGTTTTGGAAATTTTGTCTTTGAGGATGATACCCCCCCCCAGAACCCTCAGGGCAAGGGTTGTAAGTTTTTTCCTGGGGGCATATAAGGTTTTTATAGAAAGAATCGTCGTAGAAACTTAAAAAAGGGCTCATTCAATTGGAAATTGAAATGACTTTTGCCCTTTTTAAAAGTCGAAAGAGATTGGAGGGCAGCTAACCCCCCCCCCGCTCACTCCCACCATTTTCCCAAACACATCCAATCATAATTTTTAGATGGTCATTTTGTCTTTCTGAAAATTATGTCTTTGAGGATGACAAACCTCCCACACCACACTCAGGGCAAGGGTTGTAAGTTATGCCCCTGGGGCATATAAGGTTGTTATAGAAAGCGTTTTCGTAGAAACTTCAAAAAGGGCTCATTCAATTATAAATTGAAAGGACTAGTGCCCTTTTTAAAGTCGAAAGTGATTGGAGGCCAACTAACCCCCTTCTGACGCCCACCATTTTCCCAAACACATCCAATCATCATTTTGAGATAGCCATTTTGTTCAACGTAGTTGAAAGTTCTGGAAATTCTGTCTTTGAGGATGACGAACCCCCCACACCCCTCAGGACAAGGGTTGTAAGTTATGCCCTTGGGGCATACAAGGTTGTTATAGAAAGCGTTGTCATAGAAACTTCAAAAAGGGCTCATTTGAATGGAAATTGAAAAGGTTAGTGCCCTTTTTAACAGTAGAAAGTGATTGGAGGGCAACGGCCCCCCTCTCACGCCCACTATTTCCCCAAACACATTCAATCAAAATTTTGAAATAGCCATTTTGTTCAACGTAGTTCAAAAATCCAGAAAATATGTCTTTTAGGAGACATATTCTCCACAGCCCCCAGGGCAAAGGTTGTAAGTTATGTTCTGGGGTATATAAGGTTTTTTGTAGAACGCGTTGTCGTAGAAACTTCAAAAAGGGCTCATTCAATTGGGAATTCAGAGGGCTAGTGCCATTATTAATAGTCAAAAGCGATTGGGGGGCGAATGCCCCCCCCACGCCCATCATTTCCCCAAACACTTTTGATCAACATTTTGATATAGCTATTTTGTTGAACGTAATTGAATAATCCGGAAAATATTTTTTTGAGTATAACCCCCCCCCCCGGCACACACACATAACCCTAAGGCGTAAGATCGTAAGTTATGCCCTGGAGGCATATAAGGTTTTTATAGGATGCGTTGTCGTAGAAACCTCAAAAAGGGTTCATTCAATTGGGAATTGAGATGGCTAGTGCCCTTATTAATAGTCAAAAGCGATCGGAAGGCGAATGCCCCCTCCCCCACGCCCATCATTTCCCCGAACACTTCCGATCAACATTTTGATATAGTCATTTTGTTGGACGTAGTGGAAGGATCCGGAAATTATGTTTTTTAGTATGACAACCCCCCCCCCCACTACCCTCAGGGCTAAGATTGCCAGAACATAATTTGTACATTAATGAAACAAATTCTTCGAAATGTTTTCACTTTTATAACTTTAAGAAATCAAAAATTAATTAAGATCTTAAGGAATAAATACAAGCACATTGATATTAAACTGACAATTCACATTTTTTTCAGTAAATTCATTTGAATTTTTCAGTAAAGTACAAATTATATTCTTGCTTTTAGTAAGCATGAGTAGAGATCTAGGTTATACTTCTGGGGGTTTATGTTCCTTCCCATGCTATTCTGGGCCTTTACGTTCCTTCCTATGCTATTTGGGTAGATTATGTTCCAAGGCAGATTACCAGACTGGTTATTTAGCAAGGTATAATGTGATCAAACATATTTTGAGAGTATGGTCATAATTATATAACTTAAGCAAACTGGCTTTTCGAGTCAACATCCGTTTTTTATTCGTAAGAAAATTATGGAAAATACAATGCAACCGAGTCTCTCAAACCCCGTAAAGCTCTTTTAACAGATACAAGAATTACTTATTTAACACAAAAATTTCGTTTTTAATGGGCACCAAGTAAAGAAAAACCACACGGAATCAGGCAACCGAGTCTATCAATCCCCTTAAAGCTCTTTTAACAGATACAAGAACTACTTATTTAACGCAAAAACTTCGTTTTTAATGAGCACTAAGTAAAGAAAAACCATACGGAATCAGGCAACTGAGTCTCTCAAACCTCTTAAAGCTCTTTTAAAAGATACAAAAACTACTTGTTTAACACAAAAATTTCGTTTTTAATGGGCATCAAGTAAAGAAAACCACACGGAATCAGACAACCGAGTCTCTCAAACCCCGTAAAGCTCTTTTAAAAGATACAAGAACTACTTATTTAACACAAAAATTTCGTTTTTAATGGGCACCAAGTAAAGAAAAACCACACAGAATCAGGCAACAGAGTCTCTCAAACCCCGTAAAGCTCTTTTAAAAGATACAAGAACTACTTATTTACAACAAAATTTTGTTTTTTAATGGGCACCTAGTAAAGAAAAGCCACATGGAATCAGGCAACCTAGTCTCTCAAACTCCGTAAAGCTCTTTTAAAAGATACAAGAACTACTTATTTAAAACAAAAATTTTGTTTTTAATGGGCACCAAGTAAAGAAAAACCACACAGAATCAGGCAACCGTGTCTCTCAAACCCCATAAAGCTCTTTTAAAAGATACAAGAACTACTTATTTAACACAAAAATTTCATTTTTAATGAGCACTAAGTAAAGAAAAACCACACGGAATCAGGCAACTGAGTCTCTCAAACCCCTTAAAGCTCTTTTAAAAGATACAAAAACTACTTATTTAACACAAAAATTTCATTTTTAATGAGCACTAAGTAAAGAAAAACCACACAGATTCAGGCAACTGAGTCTCTCAAACCTCTTAAAGCTCTTTTAAAAGATACAAAAACTACTTATTTAAAACAAAAATTTGTTTTTAATGGGCACCAAGTAAAGAAAAACCACACAGAATCAGGCAACCGTGTCTCTCAAACCCCTTAAAGCTCTTTTAAAAGATACAAAAACTACTTATTTAACACAAAAATTTCATTTTTAATGAGCACTAAGTAAAGAAAAACCACACGGAATCAGACAACCGAGTCTCTCAAACCCCGTAAAGCTCTTTTAAAAGATACAAGAACTGCTTATTTAACACAAAAATTTCGTTTTTAATGGGCACCAAGTAAAGAAAAACCACACAGAATCAGGCAACAGAGTCTCTCAAACCCCTTAAAGCTCTTTTAAAAGATACAAGAACTACTTATTTAACACAAAAATTTCATTTTTAATGAGCACTAAGTAAAGAAAAACCACACGGAATCAGGCAACTGAGTCTCTCAAACCTCTTAAAGCTCTTTTAAAAGATACAAAAACTACTTGTTTAACACAAAAATTTCGTTTTTAATGGGCATCAAGTAAAGAAAAACCACACGGAATCAGACAACCGAGTCTCTCAAACCCCGTAAAGCTCTTTTAAAAGATACAAGAACTACTTATTTAACACAAAAATTTCGTTTTTAATGGGCACCAAGTAAAGAAAAACCACACAGAATCAGGCAACCGTGTCTCTCAAACCCCTTAAAGCTCTTTTAAAAGATAAAAGAACTACTTATTTAACACAAAAATTTCATTTTTAATGAGCACTAAGTAAAGAAAAATCACACGGAATCAGGCAACTGAGTCTCTCAAACCTCTTAAAGCTCTTTTAAAACATACAAAAACTACTTGTTTAACACAAAAATTTCGTTTTTAATGGGCATCAAGTAAAGAAAAACCACACGGAATCAGGCAACCGAGTCTCTCAAACCCCGTAAAGCTCTTTTAAAAGAAACAAGAACTACTTATTTAACACAAAAATTTCATTTTTAATGAGCACT
>JAQQPU010015083.1:0-17599 GCA_029168905.1 Artemia sp. Kazakhstan ARC1039
TTTACAGTTTGGCCTGCTATTTGTATGCTGGAGAAAAATTTTCAGCAATTTTTAACAAGATGCACCCTTTTAAAAATCTGGATATAAATAGTAGTGTTTAATTTAGTTTCATACCTCCTCTAGTTGACCTTAAATAGAAAACTTGATACCATTTGCAAAAAAAATCAAAAAAAAACTTTCGACTATTAAAAAGGGCATTAGCCCTTTCTATTTTCAATCGATTGAGCCCTTTTCGAAGTTCCTAAGACAACTCCTTCAATACAAAGAGCCCTGGTCTAAAAAAAAAAAGTACATTGTACCCACATAAGTCTTTACTATAATAATGTCAAGCCTTCCAATCACTTTCGACTATTAAAAATGGCACTAGCCCTCTGAATTTCCAATTGGGAGCCCTTTTTGAATTTCTATGACAACACTTTCTATAAACACCTTATGTGCCCCCAGGGCATAAATTGCAACCCTTGCCCTTAGGGCTGTGAGGGGATTGTCATCCTCAAAGACCTAATTTCCAGAACTTTCAACTATGTTAAACAAAATCCTATCTCAAAATTTTGATTGAATGTGTTTGGGGAAATGGTGGGTGTGAGAGGGGTGTTAGCTGCTCTCCAATCACTTTCAACTATTAAAAATGGCACTAGCCATTTCAATTTTTAACCAAATGAGCCCTTTTTAAGTTTCTATGACAATGAAAGATCTTAAGCCAAACTGGCCAGCCATGACAAAACCAACAAAGAGAAAAATCTCAATGAAAAAAAAAAAAAAACAACAACAAACAAGACTGCAGCCAGTGGAGACGAAAGAAAAGACAAATGCAAAACAACGCAGATATTTCGCGTGTATCACAAACAAGTAAGTGGGGTGTATAAAATTCCGTGTTCTTGTGGGAAGTTCTATATTGGTAGGACTCACCAACAATTTGTTGAAAGGTTTATTGAACACCGAAATTCAATAGAAAAAACCCTACAATTAAACAAGCCTCCAGAAACTTCTGTTTCAGCTTTAGCAGAACATATTTGGTTTCAGCCAGATCACTTTGTAAAATTTCATGAGGCCTTAGCTATTTCAAATAATAAGGGGTATACACAATGGGCGAGAGAAGCCATTGAAATTAAAAAAAAACATATGTTTGCTAACCTTTCAATAAATAGGGACACAGGTAGTTTAAATATTGACCCAATTTATAATAATCTTCTAAAGAGTGAATCAACAGTCAATAAGGGAATTGAGATTATAAATAATCACCAGGGGATTGTTTTACCTGCTAGACCAAAACGAATTGCTTCAATAATAGCCAATAAAAGGATTATTTCGCAACAGAATAGTTAAAGCAATTTCCATTTTTTTTTCTGCAGTTGCTCTGGTGTTCTAACTGAAGTAACTCCATATTATCATCTTTTCCCTACGTGGATCAGTTTGCACCAATTGTATATTTTTTGTTTTGGTGGTGGTTTTATTGTTTTTTTAGTTTTAACTTTTTTTTTTATCTTGTTCTTCTTCTGTCTTTCGTGCTGAAGACGCCTTGTTTGTGATACAGGCGAAATATTCGCATTGTTTTGCATTTTTCTTTTCTCTCCACTGGCTGCAGTCTTGTTTGTTGTTGTTTTTTTTTCATTGAGATTTTTGTCTTTGTTGGTTTTTAACTATGACAATACTTTCAATAAAAACCTTATATGCCCCAGGACATAACTTACAACCTTTGCCCTGAGGGCTGGGGGGGGTCATTCTTGAAGACCTTATTTACAGAACTTTCAATTACATTGAAGAAAATTGCTATCTCAAAATTTTGATTGGATGTGTTTGGGGAAATTGTGGACATGAAAGGGGGGTTAGTTGCCCTCCAATCATTTCCAACTATTAAAAAGGGCACTAGCCCTTTCAATTTCTAATCTATTGAGCCCTTTTTGAAGTTTCTATGACAATGCTTTCTATAAAAACCTTATATGCCCCAGGGCATAACTTACAACCCTATACCTGAGGGCTGTGAGGGGGTTTTCATGCTCAAAGGCATAATTTTCGAATCTTTCAACTATGTTGAACAAAATGGCTATCTCAAAATTTTGATTGGATGTGTTTAGGGAAATGGTGTGCATGAGAGGGAGGTTACTTGCCCTCCAATAACTTACAACTATGAAAAAGGGCACTAGCCCTTTCAATTTCCAATTGAATGAGTCCTTTTTGAAGTTTCTATGACAATGGTTTCTATAAAAGCTTATATTCCCCAGGGTCTAACTTATAACCCTTGACCTGAGGGCTGTGAGGGGGTTGTCAGCCTCAAAGACATAGGTTCCAGACCTTTCAACTACATTGCATAAAATGGCTATCTCAAAATTTTTATTGGATGTGTTTGGGGAAATGGTGGGCATGAGAGGGAGGTTACTTGCCCTCCAATCACTTTTGACTATTACAAAGGGTACTAGCCTTTTCAATTTCCAAACAAAAGATTCCTTTTTGAAGTTTCTACAACAACGCTTTCCATAAAAAAATCTTATGTGCCCCTAGGGCATAACTTACAACCCTTTCCCTGAGGGCTGTG
The DNA here is from genome assembly GCA_029168905.1 of Artemia sp. Kazakhstan ARC1039. NCBI lineage: Eukaryota > Metazoa > Arthropoda > Branchiopoda > Anostraca > Artemiidae > Artemia > Artemia sp. Kazakhstan ARC1039. Next base: position 2,534 of record JAQQPU010015083.1, read on the forward strand.
GGGTGAGTGTCATCCTCAAAAACATAATTTCCTGACATTTTAACTATGTCAAACAAAATGGCAATCTCAAAATTTTGATTGGATGTGTTTATGGAAATGGTGGGTGTGAGAAGGGTGTTAGTTATCCTCCAATCACTTTTGACTATTAAAAAGGGCACAAGCCCTTCTAATTTCCAACCAAATGAGCCATTTTTGAAGATTCTATAAGATCACTATCTATAAAAACCTTATGTGCCCCCAGTTCATAACTTGCAATCCTTGCCCTGAGGGCTCTGAGGAGGTTTTCATCCTCAAAGACCTAATTTCTAAAACTTTTAACTACGTTGAACAAAATAGCTATCTAAAAATTTTGATTGGATGTGTTTGGGGATAAGGTCAGCATGAGAGGGGGTTTGTTGCCCTCCAATCACTTTTGACCATTAAAAAAGGCACTAGCCCTTTGAATTTCCAATCAAATGAGCCCTTTTTCAAGTTTCTACCACAAAGCTTTCAATAAAAACCTTATATACCCCCAGGGCATAACTTACAACCCTTACCCTGAGGGCTGAAGGGGGAGTGTCATCCTCAAAGATATAATTTTTGGACCTTTCAACTACTTTGAACTAAATGGCTATCTCAAAATTTTGATTGGATGTGTTTGGATAAAGGGGGGTTGTAGAAAGGGTGTTAGTTGCCTTCCAATCACTTTTGACTATTATAAAGAGCACTATCCATTTCAATTTCCAACCAAATGAGCCCTTTTTGAAGTTTCTATAAGATCACTATCTATAAAAACCTTATGTACCACCAGTTCATAACTTGCAACGCTTGCCCTGAGGGGCTCTGAGGGGGTTTTCATCCTCAAAGACCTAATTTTTAAAACTTTTAACTACGTTGACCAAAATAGCTATCTAAAAATTTTGATTGGATGTGTTTGGGGATAAGGTCAGCATGAGAGGGGGGTTTTTTGCCCTTCAATCACTTTTGACAATTAAAAAAGGCACTAGCCCTTTGAATTTCCAATAAAATGAGCCCTTTTTCAAGTTTCTAAAACAGAGCTTTCAATAAAAACCTTATATACCCCCAGGGCATAACTTACATTATAAAGGATGCCCAGGGCATCCTTTAACCCCCTCCTACCTCATTTAGGGATAGCCTGCATAAAGGATGCCCAGGGCATCCTTTAACCCCCTCCTACCTCATTTAGGGATAGCCTGCTTTTCATTGGGCCCCTGATGGATGGCCCAACAAGCACAAACTTTGGTAATCTGTCATACTTTATTCGTAAAACATGCCCTAGCCGTCTTAATCCTTCTTCAGTTATAGCCCTAAAAAGAGGAATTCAACCAAATTTTTCACTCAAATTATACGGTTGGTCAAACGAATACCCAAAACTATCCTGAGACTCATTTAACAAATCTTCCTCAGTTTTTCGAAGTGTCTACGTTTCCCAGCCATACTTGACAACTATAATTAGCCTGAATTGGAATATTCTAACCTTAACTTGCAGACTTATCTTCCTATTCTTCCAAGCTTTACTCAGCTGTGAAAAAATGCCTCCCCCCCTTGGTGTTTCTACTTCCTAACTATTATACCCTGTGCCTTGGATATATCTTCACTGCATCTAACATCATTACTAATAACATCACTCGGACAAGTCAAGCTATCGACTTGATCAGTTTCCTCGTTACTCAACGTCAACTTTTCGCCCTCATTTATTCCTAGTCGAAGCGACTTGGGCTTCTTAACATTTCGCTAACAAATCTTTGATAGCTTTTCCTTCCCGTTTGATGCCACCTTTTTTCGTTAGTCTCTATGGTGTTCCATAGGACAGGATCCATAAAAATAGTGCATGTAAATGATGATAGATACAATCCTACTTAACTCCTTATTCTGCACCGAATCAACTGCTAACCTTGCTTCTCACATTAACCACATCCAATTTGTTGTTGTATATAGCACTTATCGCTTTAGTTTTCTTATCTGGTATACCATATGCCTGTCCATAGTCTGTCAAACTGAGGACCAAAGGGTTCCGATAATTTAGATATCTCTTGAACGCGAAACTTGGCTTCAATGTTGTAGTACTAAATTTTAAAGAATCTCATTTTAAATTAATTTATTCCAATACATATATGAATATCGGTAATTAGAAGTGCAATGTTATTATTTGATGTTTTTAGGAATTACAAGTAGGTCTCGAAGTATGCCTGTCCGTTGTCTATAAAACTGAGGACCAAAGGGTGCCGATTATTTAGAAATTTCTTAGTTATTAAGTTAGGGTAGAAAATTTTGCCCCCTTCCTAGTACCATGCTTTTCTTCTGTTAAAATGTTATCTGCAGCATCTCTCAGTCTAACAAGTGCCATCATACTAAGCATTTTGCTTCCGATGGAAACCAAGCTAATTTATCTAGAATTGCCACACTCATGTCATCTTTCATAGGCAGCGCAATAGCGCTCGCTGCCTAAGTAAAGAACGATGTTGCCACGATGTAATATTTTTTTTTTCCTCCATACCCGGGCACTTCGTATCGAAGGGGTTGTCGTAGAAACTTCGAAAAGGGCTCATTCGATTGGAAATTGGACTGACTAGTGCCCTTTTTAATAGTCGAAAGTGATTGGAGGGCAACTAGCCCCCCTCCCACGCCCATCATTCTCTCAAACACATCCAATCAAAATTTTGAGATAGCCATTTTGTTCAGCGTAGTTGATTTTCAGATAGAAAATATGTTTTTCAGGAGGACCCTCCCCCACAACCCTCGGGGCAAGGATTTTAAGTTATATAAGAACGATGTTAGCACATTATATGAGAACGATGTTAGCACAATGTATCATTTATTAGTTTTTTCCTTTAGAGCAGGGCACTTCGTATCGAAGAAGTTATCGTAGAAACTTCGAAAAGGGCTCATTCAATTGGAAATTGGAGTGACTTGTGCCCTTTTTAATAGTCGAAAATGATTGGAAGGCAACTAACACCTCTTCCACGCCCACCATTTCCCAAAACACATCCAATCAAAATTTTGAGATTCCCATTTTGTTCAGCGTAGTTGAGTTTAACTCGGTTATTTATTGTCAGTTCTGTTCGTTTTGGGTTTCATTTATTTATTGATGCTGGTTTGTGGTAGTTTCACGCTTGGTAGATCATTTGATTTTATTTTTGCTCATTTTTTGTTTAACGGAGTTCTTTACTTTTCTTTGAAAGACGTATTTGGTGGAAAAAGTTTTTTTAATTAATCTTATAAAGGGGTTTAATGAAAGCTTTTCTAAATTAACCAGATATTTCCCCTTTTTTAAAAATCATATTTATAGTTTTCAGTAATTTATCTCTGACTTCATAATGACTGTATTTCAAGTACTCATTAGCTAGGCTATCAGCACTTGAGTCCTTATCATTTCTCAAGCATTTGTTTACTGCCTCTTAACTCCTTTCAGATTGTCTCCTCTCAAATTGTCAAAAACTTTTTCATTCTGTTCTGTATCGTTTCCTGCAACTCTATAACGCTTCCTGCATAAACGTTTCCTGTAAAACGTTTCCTGCATAAACCGTCCTTCCCATTTATATTTAATGTTTTCTTTCTATCGCTAATGGAGGCCTCGTTCCTATCTTTAACTGGGACTACTTCGTGTCACTATCTTAACATGCCAGTACAATATCTTACTATTGTGCCAACTGGCTGCGTGTTCCAGATCCTTAGCAATTTTATCCATGGTATTCATTTCACATCTCCTTAATTCACATTTAAGGTATATGTTCCCTCTAAAACAAGCAATTTTACGACAAGCCTGCAGCTGCAATTTGCAGCAAAATAACAAAATTCTTCTATCATTGCATTCATTAGTCTCAGATCTGTCCTTTCACCGTGCCTTAATTATTACATTACTTAAGCTTTTTTTTAAAGAAGAGTGAAAATTACCTTAAAAAGCCGGAAAATTGCCCTTTTTTAGCGATTTTCAACAAGTTTTCAAGGTATTTTTAGTCTAAAAAACTATACACCGATTTTCAAAAATTCACATCGGTCGATGGATGGAACTGAATCTCAGCTTAAAGTAATAGTGCAAATTTTCCTCTCCCGTTGATATATTAAAATTGTAGAACAGCTGAAAACTAACATACTGAAACTAGCACAGTAAACATAAACCCTAATGCCTTATACTTTCCTCTCATTCTCGTAAGGTCCTACCACTCAGAAACTTCTTGTAGAAATCCCTTCTCTTTTCTACCAAGCTGCAAACGTTTTTGCTAATATTTCTACCTGTGTATATATAATTAATAAGGTTGGTCGCTTCACCATCATGTGAATACCATGTTAAGTAATGGGTCACTTTATGACCAAATAATGGTTTGGTTGTAACAAGACTATTGGACCAACAGACTGTAGCAGTCAATTACCATTGCTATATTCCTTCCCTGCGCCAGATTTTCTTAAGCCATGCTACTATCTATCCCTATTTGTACCAACCTAGGCATTAAATGTCCCTTAAAATATTATGTTTCTACAAAGAGCCTTGTCTAATTTATTCCAATTACTTATCTGCAATAAATTTGGCGAGTTGAAAAATTCTTGGTACAGAAACCATCTTTGTGCTTTTGATATTTTGAGTCAGAAACACTGTTTTTCAATTTCATTTAAGTGTCATAACAGAGCATGTACATTAGCATAAAGTTTAAACTTATAAAATATTTATAATTCCTTAAGAATTAGTCAAATGCCAGGAATAAGTAAATAGACTATAATAGATAATTGTATAGAGCAATCTTGGCAATCTCCGTATAAATAATAGACAGTATGATCTTTCCCTATCTCACCCATTATAAAAACCCGGACCGAGGTACGAGTGCTCCGGAGAACGTAAAAACATAAGCGACATTAGATCTTTTCACGGATAGACAAGTCAGATTTCTCTTGAACGCGAAACTTGGTTTCAACGTTTTTAACACTAAATTTTAAAGAATCTAATTTTAAATTAATTTATTCCAATACATATATGAAAATCGGTAATTAGAAGTGCAATGTTATTATCAGATGTTTTTAGGAATTACAAGTAGGTTTTGAAGTCTCGAGTTGGTTTCAAAGGCATTTTGAGAAAGTTTCTGCCAAAATACGTGTTCCAGGGTAATTGTGCCGCTGATGGCAGTGTTGCCAGATTTAGACGGTGTATTTTGGTACAACAACAGATCACATTGATTTAGCCGTTTTTCGCGCATTTTCGGCGATATAATTCGGACTACATTTTTCGGAGATAGCCTGTGCAGAAGTGAGCAACAACAAACATTCAAGAGGCCGTACAGTACTAGCGGGATTTTTTTATCCTTAAACTGCTGGGATAAGGTGATTCGTGTGTTGCACTTCCCACGGGTCTTATCTACCGCTAAATCTTTAAAGCTTGTAACGCCGGTGTTGCCAAATTGAACTGAAGGTTTGCTGATAAAATCTTTGCCAAAATACATAAGATAAATATGGTAGAACTCTGCCCACATTGCAAGAAAAATGTAACAAGAGCTCAAGGAAGAATTCAGTGCCGAGACTGCCTAAAATGACTCCACTTTGGTTGCGCAGGCCTTGCGTATAATAAGGAAGCTGGTGAAAAACTCCGAGGACAATGGCAATGCTACAGTTGCAAATCTTCTAGCAATGACCAATATAAAGCAACTCCTCCACCAAAAGCACGAATTACTAGAGGGACTCCGAGAGAAGAATCCACCAACAGCCAAGGTCCCTCGGTAAGCCAGCCTACGAAGCCCAAAGAGATTCCTTTGAGCACTAGTTTCTCAGATAAGAACACAGAATGCAGCTAATGTCACAAAGATGTCGACATTGCCATCTCTTTCCTCTGCTTTTTCTGCAACGAGTGGGAGCATGCCTCTTACCGATGTATAAATGCCGATCTTGTGCTGGTCATGAAGAGAGAAGACAACGAGTGTCTCCTGTTTAAATACGAATGCCTCTCCTGCTCCAAGCGAAAAATAGCATATCTGCAGCTTCAAGTGCGACAGCTAACAGAAGCTCAACCTCACAGACCTCATGAAGCAACACCTTCAAATCATAGTGAGAAACCCTCACCTCCCGACATCCAGCCGACAATAAATGCAATTATTCAGGTAGAAGTAGAAAATGGACTAAGAGAACAAAAAAAGATGAATTTCGCCCGCACCCAGTGCGGTCGTCAAATGGAGATGCAGAGCCATTGGAGGCGAGGTTAAGACCCCAACGAAGAGCAACGGCAAATATGAAGTAGAATAACCAAAGCCAAACAAATGTCACTATCCTTCAAGCCTAACAAAAAATCTACTAAAGTAAAAACACTGAAGATACTATATTTAAATGCTGATTAACTACCAAACAAATTATCAGAATGAAAAGTAAAAATTGCGGCAAAGAACCCAGACATAGTAGCAGTGGTCGAAGCTAAGCCTAAACACTGTCGATATCTCCCAACTTTACCAGAGGTGGCCACCAACGGCTACAAAAGCCACACTTTGAAAATAGATCAAGAAGAAGGTTGGGGAATTATTTGCTATGTCTTAGACAATTTATCAGTCCAGAAAGTATCATCAACAACAAATGGACAGTAAATTATTTGGCTTCAGACATCAAACACAAACCAAGCAACTCTAAATTTGGCTGTAGTGTACAGAAGTCCAAATAGCACAGCCGTGAATGACCAAGTTCTCTTTAAAGATATTCACGCTATATGTCAAAGATTAACAGAACCAACTCTCATCATTGGAGATTTCAATTACCCTAACATAGATTGGGACCTTCCACACCTCATAGAGCATAGCGGGTCACCCTTACAGAGGGAATTTCTGAAGGTAGTGAATGATAATTACCTAGAACAGTTTATTAAAAAAACCAACAAGAATCCGAGGAAGCGGCAAGCCAACACTACTGAACCCAGTCCTATGCTGTAATACGGAACTAATAAAAGAACTTACTATAGGTCCTTCCGTTGGAAAATCAGACCACGCTACAATTTACTTAGAGGTGATTATAAATTGCGAAACTATGAGAAAAAAGAGAGGTGGATGTATTCAAAAGGTGATTACAATACAATGTGAACGGAGCTAGAAGTTTTTAACTGGACTGAAATACTAAACAACACAGATCTAGTAGGTGGTATGTACAGAAAGTTTGCATTCGTAATCATAGACCTCACAAAGAAGTATGTATCAATAGTCAAAATACTTGAACGACCGCCTCTAAAACGAGAGATCCTTGACCTAATAAAAACCAAGCGGCAAGCCTGGGAGACGGTCAAGCAGACCGATACCGAAAGTAATCGTAGAAATTATCGCAAAAATCGCCAACAAAGTGAGGAAAGCCACTAGACAAGAAGCAAGCGAAAAAGAGAGGAAAGTAGCCGAAACCTCAAAGATCAACCCCAAGGCGTTTTTGAACTTCGTGAATTCAAAAAGAAACAACAGCCGGTTATTCCCGATCTTAGAAACTCAGAAACAAATTTAACAATCAGTGACCCAATAGCTAAAGTCAACCTACTAAATCAGCAGTTTTCCACAGTTTTCACAACAGAGAGCGACAACGATGAAAGTCAAGAGGAATGTCAGCCACTTGTCACAGGCAAATTTGAAGAAATAGAACTGACAATACAAATGGTATACAAAAAACTAAAAAATCTAAACCCTTACGAATCAGAAGGTCCAGATGGCCTACATCCTAGAGTACTCAAAGAGCTGGCATAGAAATTGCAACACCATTGCACTACATTTTTGTCAAGTCGCTGCAAACAGGGAACCTGCCTGATACATGGAAGCAAGCAACGGTGATACGCCTCTTCAAAAAAGGAAGCAAATCAGACCCAAGTAACTACAGACCTATCAGTTTAACCTGTATCACATGCAAAATACTAGAATCTTTACTCCACGATAATATATTACAGTACCTACTCGAAAGAAGCCTTATTTCACCCGCACAGTTTGGATTTCTCAAGAAAAGATGAGTAGAAAGCCAGCCACTTGTCGCTTTCTTCTTCTTCTATTTAACAGCAGGCGGGCTTTTCAGTAAAACTATTTAGCCCTTTTCCTTTTGCTTCACTCTGTGGGCTACAGAGCTACTGGCTGGATTGCCTCATATTTATTAGATATATTCAGATATCTTTCAGCAGATCTTTTGACTCTAGGAGTTCAAATATAAGATGATAGATGTCGATGTTTTTGCTATTTCATCAACCTGATGATTACCACTTATGCCAGAGTGGCTAGGAATGTACTGAAAGTAAGTTTTTATGCCACTTGAAGCAAGATTATCAATAATACTGAGACAATGATAAGTGTCAATGTCCAACTTATATTGAGGAGCTGAGGCCAGCAACTCAAGGCTTGATAAAGAGTCGGAATAGATGATAATATTATTCAAATTTTCAATCAAAGGTTGGTTTTGCTTAAGGTGTTCTAATGCCATGATTATGGCATTTAGCTCAGCAGACATTATAGATAAATTATTAAATAATCTCTCGCCCATTGCAATTTTCAGGTGAGGAAGGAAAACACCACTTGCAACCTTCTCATCCATTTTTGACCCATCAACAAATATTTGGAAGTGATTTTTATAGGTAATTGTATTAAGTTCTGCAAATTTTTTCTGGACAAAAGCAATGGGGGTTAAATCTTTATTCCATTTTGAAAATTCAGTATTTATTATGGGAAATGACCAATTCCATGGAGGGGATTGGGGGAAAGTAGGTGCAATAGACTTTGCTGGTACAGGGAACTTCTTTTGAATATTGGCATACTCATCTGCAATACCTCTATACATGGCTGGATTTCTTAACCAATTATGTAATGTGTGTGAGCTATTTGATTCAATTTTTGTAAGATGTTTTATCAAGAGAAAGCTACGTCTCTCCCTTATTGTTGTTAATCCACTCTCCATAAGCAGAAACTTGGTGCTTGTGGGTTTCCTAAGACCAAATATGAGACGTATTATATCATTTTGTGTTGTTTCAATTTTTTGCATCTGGGTCTTTGCACATGCACCATAGACAATGAGCCCATAGTCAATATTGGGTCTTATATGTGATTTATAAAACTGGAGTAAGGTTTTCTCCTTACAACCCCAGGGTGTGGAAAGAAGTCTTTTTAGTATATTTGCTTTTCTATAACATTTTTTTATTGTGTTTGAAATGTGGAGGTGGAAATTAAGTTTTGGTCAAGCATGAGACCTAGGTAATTAATATTATTATCTTCTGGAATAGTTGTTTTATTTAGAGTTAGTTTTGCATTAACATGGTTTCGCTTCCGGTGAAATTGGATTATTTTTGACTTGGTGGGTGCAATGGGTAAATCTGAATGTTGAGAGAATTTTTCAAACTGGAAAAGTGACTTTTGCAGATTTGACTGTGCTATCTGAAAGGTGTTGCCAGATGACCATAGCACCAGATCATCAGCATATTGTAGATTCGTGTGGGGTAGGTTCATGTCCCAGAGATATAGGGCAAAAAGGAGGCAACTGAGGACTGCTCCCTGAGGTAGGCCTTTGGATATTGTCTTTTGGGGTGAAGAGGCTGAACCAACACAAACAATGAAACTTCGCACTTCTATGAAGGATTTAATAAAGGATACTAGCTTAGGAGGTACTCCAAGGTTTGCAAGTTTATTTAAAAGGATTTGGTGGTTCACATTGTCATAAGCTCCTTCAAAATCTAGGAAAGCTGCCACTAGGATATTATTTTTTGAGAAAGATTCATTTATTGCATTTGTTAGCAAAATGAAAGCATCTGTTGAGGAGTGGTATTTCCTGAATCCAGTTTGAGTGTGTGGGATCATGTTATTTTTCTCAACAAACCAGAGGAGTCTGTGATAAATCATTTTCTCCATTATTTTCCCCATCACAGGTGTAATCATTATGGGCCTATAAGACTCAGGGTTATCTTTTGGTTTATTTTTCTTTAGGATTGGTAGGAGGGACGAACATTTCCATATATTGGGGAACCTAGAAGATGCCCAAGCGTGATTATAACAATTTAGCAGTTCTTGTTTGTATGAAGGTGTGAGATTCTTTATCCATGTAGGGTGTATATTGTCATAGCTACTGCTAGTTTTGGACCTAATATGATGTATTGCATTATTCAATTCCTGGATTGAAAATGGATTAGTTATGTACTCGGATCCTGGGCGTGGTTGGTAACTAGGGTTCATAGGAATTGTGGACAGCTTGCTTTGATTATTTGATGTTAGCTTATTAACAAAAAGAGTTGCAAATAGGTTAGCCTTTTCATTATCATTGTCATAATGGGTATTATTATGTATAAGCTCATACAGGAGTGGGTTGGGAGAAGTCTTTTTCCCACATATGTGGCTTATGACTTTATGTATAATTGGCTCATTTGTTTCTCTGGAGAGATTATTTGCAAAATTATTCCAGTATTTATATTTAGCATCTATTATAGTCCTTTTTAGATTAGATTCTGCTTGTAATTTTTTTAAATATGTAGTAGGTGTTGGTTTTTTTATGAATTCTGTCCTAGCTGCCTTTTTTATCCTCCAATTATTTAGGCACTCATTTGTCCACCATGATTTAGGAATTTGTTTAGGGAATGTTTTCTTAGGTGTTGTCCTGGGGATAGCATGATTAGCTGTATTTATTAGTAAAGATGTCAATGATTCAGCATGTGTGTCAACTGTTGTCTTAGAAATGCATGAACTTTGGGTGAAACTTGTAATTTCATCATTTAGCTTATTTTGGAAAATAGACCAATTTGCTTTAGTGTTGATATATTTGGATGTATGAGATAAAGTTTCAGCAGGTTCATTTAGGGAGCAAACTATAGCAAAGTGGTCTGTACATAGACTATCAATTTTATTTATGTAAATTTTGTTCAAAAAATTTAAAGACACAATTTGTAGGTCAATTGTGGAGAAATTGCCAGTTTTGGGGTTGAAATAAGTATTCAGGTTTGGAGGGGTAGCAACAACTAATTCATTATTATTTGAAGTCATATGCTCAATAAATTTACCAGCTTTATTTGCTGGTTTATTCCCCCACAAAAGGCTGTGGGCATTGAAATCTCCACAAATAATGATATTTTTTAACATATTAGAATTATTTATATAATTAAAGAAATCCTTGGCATCTGTAGTTTGGCCATTAGGGTTATAAAAGCTTATTATGTATGTTTTTAAATTATTCAGCCAAACACTTATACCAATTACATCAACATCATTTTCAAAATCTGGAAAATTGATGCCACAAAATTTTATATTATTATTAACTAATAAAGCTACACCACCTCCTTTTCTCTCTGAAGATATATCCTTTCTCAGGATAGTATATCCCAGAGACTTAATTTGTTGATTTTGGGTTAAATGAGTTTCTTGGAGGCAAGCAATATTAATTGAATTATTATTCATAAATGATGTTAGTTCATTTAGCTTATTTTCTGTGAGTGATCTTACATTCCATTGGAGTATTGATAAATGTTGTGTTGTTGATTTATTCTTCATATGAATGTGTATCAATGTTCAGCTTTGTTAAGAGTAAAGCAAGATCTTTTTTTGCTTGAATGAGCATATCATCTGGGATGTAAATTTTTGCCAATTCTGCAATAATTTTTGTTTTCTGTAGTTGATGTATGTTCATGGCCTGAACTGCATTACAGTTTAGAATGAATAAGCATATATTTGGGGATTGCATTTTTGGTAGTGCATCCTGTTTGTTGGTTAATGGATTGATTCCTGGTAGTGTTTCTGGTTTGTTTCTTCTTGGGAGGGAGGGCCAGGCTGGCCTCATCTCACCGGACAAGGAGGCTTGTTGGCTTGGTGATTGCTTCTGATAGGGATTTGAGCTAGGGGGCTTAGAAGATGGTGTTTTATATGGGGTGCTTGATGCATTGGGGGCATTTGACTTGGGGGTTTTGGTTGGTTTCATTACAGGCTTTATTTGGTATTGTTGGGCAGCATTTGCTTCCATTGCTGCAAAGGGGTATGGGATTGCCTTCTCTGTTGATATTTGGAGTGTTAGAGCTCTTTTCTTGTATGCAGGGCATAATGATTTATTTGTAGATTCATGTGGGCCTTTGCAATTGATGCATGTAGGCTGAGTGTTGTTGCAAGTTGTCAGCTCTTTAGGATGGAAAGATTTACAATTACTACATTCTTGGAGAATTTCATTGCATTTGTTTGTTGTGTGTCCCAGTTTGAAACACTTCTGACACTGAATAGGCTTAGGTTTGTATTCCTTGTGTGGTTTGATTTGCCCAAATAGGAATAATTTTTCTGGGATATTAATTTTATCCTTCAGTGTGAATAAGAAGGATCTACTAGTTTTTAGGCCATTAGAGTTGGGTTTTCCAAGTTGGGTAACATCCTCAACTGGGATTGTGTTTCCAGCCCTATCTGAAAGGCCTTCTTTTAACTCCTGAGTAGATATCTCTGGGGGAACATTATAAACTACTATTTTTGTTGGTGATTGTTTTGGGTTCCAATTAGATGCAATAATTGGGGTATTCAGAAGGGATTTAAGGTTAATTATTGTATCTGCTGATTTCTGATCTTCTACAGCTATTAGCAGAGATCCATCACGGTTAATGTTAAGAGAGAACATTGATTTTAGCGATTTAAAAATTGCAACTCTTATTGCAGTGATCATTTTTATTTCAAAGGGGGTAGTGGGATTAATTTTAAGGTAAATTCCTAAGTTTTTGGAGGGAGGATCTTGGGCAGGGAAAGGGGAAATGCTTTTAATTGGGGAGATTTTTTTCCTTTTTTTAGAACTTCTAGAGAGGACCTCTTGAAACCCATTATCATCATTTATGGTTACATTAGCCCCTACACTTATCATTGTCCTATTCTCCGAATTGGAGCTATCATTTGAACTTTGAGAAAGTGTGCTTGACCAGCCAAGATGGGTATCTTTCACTATGGCACATTCACTGGAATTTGATTTGGGATCTGGGGGGACATTTTTTTTTGGAGGACTTCTAAACATTGCCTATTGGAAAAAGCTTTAAACAGAGAAAAACAAAACTAAAGCAAGAAGGGAAAAAGGAATGATATCAAACCGTCTGCACTATACTATGGGGAGGAGAACACCACAGTATAGCCCTGAGGATGAGTTGAGCAGGATTGGTTTGGTATAACTGCTGATTAGAAGCGATAATAATTCACAAGAAAATTTGTTTTAATTTTCTTATAGAGTTGCTGTTAATGTTCTTCTGCAATGTCTCTACAAATGCCTGGAGAAAATATATTCAACTTCTTCGAAAACTGCAGTCTATCGGCGTTGGTGATACTATTCTAAAGTGGGTTCTCAATTTTCTGAAAGGAAGATTTCAGCAAATGAGACTGGAGGGATATCTTAGCAGCAATGAGGCAAAATTCACAAGTGGAGTAGTTCAAGGTAGTGTTCTGGGGCCTTTACTATTCAATATTTACATAAATGATGTCCCAAATAACATAGATTCTGAGACTCTGCTTTATGCAGATGACACGAAAATCTTTCGCGCAATAACAAGCTTTGAAGATACAGAAATACTACAGCAAGACTTAAACAAAATAGCAGAATGGATGAAAAAATGGAGCATGGAAGTGAACACAGAAAAAAGTTGTCATGTTCGGCTAGGCCCAAAACACATTTCTTGGCACTACTGCTTTCAAGGACAACAGATACCTATACAAGAAGAAGTGCGAGACTTGGGAGTCACAAAAGACAGTGACATGACTTTCACCAAGTGCTACAAGTCAATCATTTTTAAGTCATCACAAGTCTTGGGAATTATTCGAAGAAATTTCTCTCTTACTGACTCAACACAGTTTTCTACACTCTTCAAATCGTTAGTGAGACCAATTATCGAATGCGGTCATACAACAACCAGACCTTTTTTTTCAAGAAGACAGCAATGTCTTCAGTCTTGTTTGGGAGTTCATACCGTAAACACCTCTGTTGGATATAATCTGGATATAATCTCATTATACAATAAGACCCAATTGTGATTCCCTACGGACTTATTATAGTCAACAGAATCAAGTCTGGATATAATCTCATTATACAGTAAGACTCAATTGTGATTCCCTATGGACTTAGCATAATCAACATTTTTGAACTTGAATTATTTATAGTTAATTGACCAAACCTGTTTGATGCATTGCCTGTAGGAGTCAAGAGCTGATTTAATCGTGCTATATTTGGTTAGCGGGGGGTATTCACACACCCCCCTTGCCAGTAAGTCCCTTTTGATGCTATTTCGAATGAACTGCTAATCCCCAATCCTCCCGAAGCGGATTTATAATCGAGATTTATCATGGCTAATGTTACGCAAAAATCGTTCGACGAGTTCAGAAAAGTTTTGAGCGGAAAACTAGATTCTATTATTGCTACGCAGACAGAATTAAATAATAAGCTTGACGGAATTACTTCTGAGATCGCGTCGCTGAGAACGGAGGCTGCCGACCGAGATGTGAGGCTTAATAACTTTGAGAAAACTATCGACGAGTATGTCGACAAGTACCAGGCCCTGGAAAAACAGCTACTACTTATCGACGTGAAAGATCGCCGTCTGAACCTTATTGTGCATGGTTTACCGGCAGAAGAGCCTAACAAGAAAGTTGAAGATAGCGTCATTAAATTAGTTAGCGAAAAGCTGGGTGTAACTAGTGACATATCTATGACTAAGTGCTATCGGATTTCTTCACGGGCTGCAAACATCACAAATAGGCGCAGCAAGCAAAATAGCCGACGCAAGGAGTCCCCCGTATTTATTTCACTAAGCTCGGAGAGTGATGTCCAGTCGATCATGAACAATGTTAAGAAGCTAAAAGGTAGTGGGATTATAATCTCTACAGACCTGCCCCCTGCTCTCAACATGATTCGAAACTCCCTACTCTCGAAAGCACAAGAAATGAAAGAGTCGAAACATATCGTTTCATCCAGAGTGCGTCATAAGGGTATTAACTTATGGCTAGAAGTGAAAAAAAGTGATTCTTCTAACTGGGAAAAGATTAATTAGTTTGTTTGTAGTGTATACGTGGACCATTATTTGTTTTATTTGTTTAATGAAATATGTCCGCGATCGAGAGATGAAACAAGTTCATTTTGTTGGTGTGTGTCATGATTGGGAAAATGACCACTAGT
>JAQQPU010015084.1:0-21768 GCA_029168905.1 Artemia sp. Kazakhstan ARC1039
CCTTTTTGGCCGATTTGGACACTTTTGTCCCTAAAAGTTCCGGCAACCTGGTATTTTGAACCTTAATATCTAAAGTTATTCAATGACCTAAATTCTGTCAATTCCATCGAGATTCGTGTTATCAAGATTATTTTGTCAACACAAATGAGTAATGAAGTTGATTGGCAGGTTCGGTCGTTTGCCTTGGAAAATATTGTGGTCTCTCTCCCAAATTCATGAATTTATCATTTCAATTAAAACAAAAGAGAAAAGGCATAATTAATTAAGACCTGAGGTGGTGCAAATTTATACTTAATGATACCAACATATTCAAGGCAATAGCATGAGTTGATAAAGAGCAATTTATCACCAAAATATTTGTTGATGTTTTTTCGGCCTAGATGGTCGCGAAAACTTAGGATACTTACGTACTATAGCTACTACACAAAAGAAGCGAGGTTAATTATAATGAAATATACCAAAATATGATGAAAATATGATACTTCAGTAAGAAAATTATGGAAAGCAGGCCGCCAAGAACGCATTATATTAAATACCAAGCCCGTACCCAGGGGGGGGGGGGGGGTTGAACCCCCCCCCCGAAATGTTTGTCTGACTCGTAAAAACGTAAAAAAAGGATATAAACAAATTTTGTATGCGTTTTTTGAGGTTTTATGTGTAAACCCCCCACCGATTTTTTTTTTAGTAAAACCCCCTCCGAAAAAAATCCTGGGTACGGCCTTCTTAAATACCTAACCCCCTCTATATACTTAACATTTAATTAAAATATACCTGTATGTATACCGTTTATGCCTCTCATGCTAAGCTGATTATCTCCAGGTGGACACAAAAAAACGGTTTCTTACAGATAAAGAACAAAGTGTGATCGCTATATCATATACGTACCAAACTTAGGGTAGGGTTTGATCACAGTTTATAGAATTATCCAGTAAGTTTATCGCAGATCATTTCTGGTCTTCATTCTCGGTGCGAACAAAAAGCTCCTCCCACTTATTTCTGCATTAGCGGGTTAATCTGTTTCCGTCAATCAATGAGAAATGGTTACAAAGTACATTATTCGTAATAGCGGGTTTCCACTTGCTTCGCGTCCAAGAGAAATCTGACTTGTCTACCCGTAAAAAGATCTAATGCCGCTTATGTTTATATCTGCAAAAACGTTCTCTGGAGCACTCTCACCTTGGTCCGGGTTTTTATAATGGGTGAGATAGGGAATGATCATACTGCTAATTCTATAAACTGTGGGTTTGATAGACAGCAAAACTGCTACAGTACCTCAATAAGAGGCAAAGTCGGCCAGAGAACAACCTAATGTCAATTCAACGTTCCACATGCTCAATGGCGACCACATATGGCATTTAACAAAAATTTTACATAGCCAATTCAATCTGAATTATTAGAAGATTCCAAAAAATGTAGGTTCAAGG
This sequence comes from Artemia sp. Kazakhstan ARC1039, assembly GCA_029168905.1. NCBI lineage: Eukaryota > Metazoa > Arthropoda > Branchiopoda > Anostraca > Artemiidae > Artemia > Artemia sp. Kazakhstan ARC1039. The sequence continues at coordinate 1,425 of JAQQPU010015084.1, forward strand.
GCAAATAGTCCATGCTGCAAGAACTTATCCAGGATTTTTCTTTCGAGCGGAGGGGGTTTACAAAAAAAACACATCAAAATTTATTTATATTCGTTTTTACGTTTTTACGAATCGGACGAACATTTCCAAGGGGGGAAAGGGTCAAAAACCCCTAGCCTTCCCCCTGAATACGGCCTTGCCGTGCTGTGCCTGGGGCAAAGGCCTCAAATATGCAAATAGTCCATATAAAACAGAAGGTTTTCATAGTCATTTAAATAGAAAGGTGACCATGCTATACCGTGCTGAAATGAAGAGTTAAACAGGGATTTTATGGGTAACGGACTGTCAAAGATTTCACTTTTTTGCAATCTTGCTGTGGCCAAATGAAAGACAGATTGTCCCCGGATGGGGAGAGAAAGACCATAAAAGAGATTTGGATGAAACTGGAATTTCCTCGGGCGGCTTGGTGCTGCAGTGGTTTGTTAGTAGTAGTATTTTGACTGAAGGGCCTATAGTGAGACCTCTAGGTCCAGGTATGCAAAAAGTTCCAAAGCAGCCAGTAGCAGAACTTGACAAAATTCCAAAAGCTGGCAACAAATTCGGAGATAGTCGAAGCACTTGCATTTTCTGACAAAATCTGCCGACAAATTTGCATTGGGTCGTAAAAACTGTCAAGTAGCTTGGCTACCATCCTACCCCACTTTTTACACGCCGGTTTGAGTCTATGCTCCCTCTTTTTTTCGAAAACGGTATCTAAAGGTTTCTATGCTTATTAATCAGAGGCAACGCTAGAGCGTTGCCTATAGTAAAGGCCATACGGCTCCAATGTTTTATTATTATTATTATTATTTTTTTCCCCAGAGGCACTTCATACGGAAGGGGTCGTCGTAAAAACTTCGAAGGGGGCTCATTCGATTGGAAATCGAGAGTTCTAGTGTTCTTTTTAATAGTCGAAAATGATTGGAGGGCAACTAGCCCCCCCCCACGCCCATCATTCCCCCAAACACATCCAATCAAATTTTGAGATAGCCAATTTCGTTCAGCGTAGTTGATTTCCAGAGAGAAAAAATGTTTTTGAGAAGGACACTCGCCCAAAACCCTCAAGGCAAGGATTTTAAGTTATACCCTGGGGGCATATAAGGTTTTTATGGAAGGCGTTGTCGCAGAAACTTCAAAAAAGGCTTATTCGATTGGAAATTCAAAGGGCTAGTGGCCTTTTTAATAGTCGAAAGTGGTTTGAGGGCAACTAGCCCCCCTCTGACGCCCACCTTTTCCCCAAACACATCCAACTAAATTTTGAGACAGCCATTTTATTAAACGTAGTTTTAAGTTCTGGAAATTAGGTCTTTGAGGATGACAACTCCCCCACAGCCCTCATGGCAAGGGTTGTAAGTTATGCCCTGGGGGCATATAAGGTTTTGTATAGACATCGTTGTTATAGAAACTTCAGAAAGGGCTCATTCGATTGGAAATTTAAATGGCTAGTTCCCTTTTCAATAGTCGAAAGTGATTCTAAGGCAACTGACACCCCTTCGACGCCCACCATTTCCCCAAACACATCCAATCAAAATTTTGATATAGCCATTTTGTTCAACGTAGTTGAAAGTTCTGGAAATTACATGTTTGAGCAGGACACTCCCCCCAGGGGCAAGGGTTACAAGTTATGCCCTGGGGGCATATATGGTTCGTATGGAAGGAATGCTAGTATAAACTTCAGAGAGGGCTCACTTGAAATTGAAAGTTCTAGTTCATTTTTTAAGCATCAAAAGATATTGGAGGGTAACCAGCTCCCCTTTCAAACCCTTTTTTCCCAAATGCATCCAATAAAAATTTTAAGATACCTATTTTGTTAAAAATAGTTCAAAGATTATATAACAAAAATTGTCACAACCCACAACCCACCAGGACCCGAAGGCAGGCGTTGTAAGTTATGCCCTGGGGGCATATATGGGTCTTATGGAAGGGATGCTCGTATTAACTTCAAGGAGGGATCATTTGATTGGAAATTGAAAGTTCTAGTTCACCTTTAAATAGTCAAAAGAGACCAAAGCTTAATCTAGTCCCCCCACGCCCTTTTCCCCCAAACCCATCCGATAAAAATTTTGTTAAAAATAGTTTAAACATCAGATAATAAAACTCCAAGGTTGACACAAACCCATTTTTTCACTTAGATATTGTTACTTTGATAGCAGTGTTGATACTTTGATGAATATTTAAATTTTTTTAAGTTTGATTTTGAAATAAGGAATTTTTAAAAACTTAAAATTTTTCGCAATCAAAAACGAACAAAAATTAACTAAAAAAAAAACTTTCCGAAAAATAAGTTTTTCAAAGAAAAGTAAAGGCCATTTTAAACTTAAGCTCAGCTGCTTCGTAATTTCTGGTCGTTTTGAGTTCAAACTCAAAACGACCAAAAATTACTATTAAAGAATAAATGAAACCCAAAACGAACATAAATTAAATAAACAATCATAGCAAAAACATACAACAAGTAATAATATAAATGAATAAATAGATCTTAAAGCAAGTAATGCTTAGATTGAATATGAAAATCAAGCTTTAAACAAAAAACAATATTTTCCTATTTAAGTATAAATGAAACTTAAAACGAACAGGAATTAAATTAACAATCAATGCAAACAAACATACAATAGATATTAATGGAAATTAATAAATAAATCTTAAAACGAGTGAAGCTTAAATTGAGTATACAAATCAAGCTTGAAACGAAAAAAAATCACTACAAACAAGAGTTTGGGTATGACCTCCTTCTCTCACTGTAAAAGTCTAAAACCTACTGTGTCATTGTCGCTTTACTGAAAACTATATGCGTCTTGAACAGTCTTGGAAAGTATAAACAACATCAAATTGAATATTTGATGTATAATGATATTAACTGTTGAAAGATCCATCAGTTCAAGAATTTATTTCACTGTAATTGTATTTTTATTTTCAATGCTGTAAGAACTGGAAAAGAGTATTTGTAATATAATTCGTTTTCAGTTAAGCGCCAATGCTGCAGTAGGCTTTTGGTTTTTATTTACAGTTAGGAAAGGAGGTAGTATCCAAACACTTGTTTGTAGTGAAACTATATTCGTCTTTAACAACCTTAAAAAGAGCTAATAAATTAAACTGAATATTTGATGTATAATGATATTAATCGCTGAAAGCTCATGAGTTCAAAATGTTACTATATTTTTAATGTTTATTTTCAAAATTAAGTACAAAAGAAAATATTTGTCATAAAATAGAGTTTTTATTATTTTAAAAAGTAGAGTTGTGACAAAGAGTCTAACTTTAGAGTAAAGAGTGAAGCGTTGAGGAGGGGTTAGCCCCTTTCATGTATGTAATAATTTCTGTTCATTTGCTCCTTACTTTCAGTTAAAAAAAATGGTATTATTTAATTCCTTAATATAAGAAGAGAAGTTTGTACATTCCTCTTTAGGAAAATAAAGTTAAAATCATTCCTTAAAAACATGTAGAAAGTGAAGAATGAATTGAAATTAGGTCTTTTTGATAAAACCAGGCCGAAGATGTCATTACTTAGCAGAACAATTTTGACATTACCAGCAAGCCTCTACTCTAAAGGACATATGAAGGGGTAAAGTATGGCCTTTAAAATTCTCTTACTGCCCCTGGGTCTAATTTGATCTGTAAAGATGTTCCTGAAAGAATTTCTCTGAGGGCTTTATTAGTATATGCTAGTAAAATAATTTACAGGATTGGCACAAAATTGCAGCTCTGCATTTTTAAATCAGTTTTTTTTAAGCCCCCTTAATAAGCTTTGGCGAAGTAGCTGTTGACCTACTCAATAAGAATACTTATTCCTCATTAACATTTAATTCCCAATGCTAATTTGGAAAAAAAACAGGAAATTTTGAGGTTTCAATTCATTTGCAAGCTCAAAGATAAACATATTACCTAATGTGCCTTTTAATAATTATTCTAAATATATCAGTTGCTACTGCTGCAAAATCTATTAGAGCCCTAAAAAGGTATTCATTCAATTTTTCAAATTTTGCTTAAATATGTTTGATTTTACTGTAGTAAATTCATGTTATGTGAAAGAAATCAGATAGAAAAAAAAATGTACCCTCTGCTCCCTATTTAATGTTCATTTTAAACATTACAATCAGTACCTTTACAATTGCTTCCCAGTCCCCTCCCTGTAATGCCTGGGTTTAGTCATAGACAACTATATACAAATTTGGTGACTGTTGGTTTACAGTATTTGTTATCAACAGTTGTCAACAGTGTGATTCTAAAACAATTGAAAAAAAAACACAAAACTTTTGCATATAGTCTAGGGCAACATCCAATCCCATTAATGCATATTATTTTGCCAGTTTCATACAGTAAATTTACCCATAAGTTTAAATTTGATCCTTTAAAGGAATGTGTAATTTGGGACATTTTCAGTAAGCTTTCTCCATTTTTCTTGAAAGCAATGTATAATTTTAGCTTAAAACCCACCCATAAAAAGGCAAAATTGCAAGATTTATAGATTGTGAAGTTTATCCTCTTTGATTGTAAAAAAATACAGTTCTTGCAAGAAGGAAAATGATCAAATCCTGAAAACTACTTAAAAAATTCTAAAATACTCATGATATTTGTAAAAGCAGATTACTTTATCAGCACCACTCCCACTAATGGCCAAACATATACTCCAATTTATATACATACAATGAATTTTCCAGACATGGCTCTTCTCTTCAAATTAATTATCAGCAAAGAAGCAATATCAATTCGTCAAGCACTAGGAAAACCCATGGAGAATACATAATTTGGGCTTCTACTAGAGGGAGGGAAGGTGGATAGTGATTAACTTTTAGGAATGATATAAGTAGGTATTTTATTATTGTTTTCTTCTGCACAAGTCAACCACTCAATTTATACCTTGATTTGAGCAAAATATTGACTTAGCATTAAACTCAAATCAGGTGTTATTGTACTTATCATAAGTAGTAGCCTGGATGTCATGATAGACTACCTAATATACTTCTGAAAAAGCACTGAGCAGGACATCAATTTTCAGGGATGAGTCTACAGGCTAAAGTATGTCCCGGGAAGGTATTTTGAAGTACTGACCTCCACTCCTTCTCCCTCTAGAGGGTCCTGACCTTTGATGACCTTTAAAAATCTGTGAGTTATAGAAGTGAAACCTTGCAAAATAGATCTTCTGCTTAAATGAAGCATAACAAAATTGTTTTCAGCTGCACAACTTTGCTCAATCTCAATTTATAATGTTTTAAAGATATGCAAATACTTTTCCTAAATTTTGGAATTAAAACATTGATATAGCTTAAAATTCTGCTCAAATAACTAAAATTGCATTTTCAGAGCTAAAGCCAGAGAGAAAGAAACTGATAACTGAAAATTAAGGTAAAATGTTGTTTTGTCAAAATTTCAATGGGTATAGACCTATCATGTAGGCAAATTTCAGGACCCTCTAGAGGGAGAAGGAGTGGAGGTAGGTGCTTCAAAATACCTTCCCACGACATTCTTTGGCCTGTAGACCCATACCTGAAAGTTTCATTTTCCTAACCTAAACCCATTCCAAGATGGCCAAAAGTAGTTAAAGTAGAATTTTACCTAAAAATAGCCTACTGGCCTAACCTGCAAAGGATTAAACTTAAGTCTACACTAAATAAATACATATTATTGTGAAAAATCACCATATTTGAAACTGCATACTTTTCCTTCACCGATTGTTAATTAAAAAATTCCAAATCCACAACTTTAAACAGACAATTCCTGTATTTCGCACATATTCCAAAGAAAGTTAAAAAAACGACTGATGAAAATAATGAAATGAGGTTGTTGACAAAAAATAATGGCTGGCTCCTCCCTTTCATTTCATTTTTTATTCTACAGGTGCATCTCAGTGTTGCCGCTTTAGCATCTTAATTCATAGTAACGGGCAAAATACGAATTGCTTTTTTACGACAAAATTCACCAGAAAACTTCAAAGGAAGAAGATAAAAGTATAACTCTTGGACTGCGGGACGGGAAAATTATATAGGAGGAATCGAAAGTTCTTCCTTAGAAGATGTATATGAGGAATCTTATAATTTATAATTCGGCTCATAGTATTTTGTAGGGGGAACTTCCGAATTAAGGGGGCAATTAATACCCCGAATAGCCACAAAACACACTGAATGCATATTTCACATATATTAACTTGATTTTCACCAGGGACTGATCTACCAGAAAGAGATAGCATTACCATCTTTGGTCTTAGATTTCCTTACTTGATTTTGGATATAAAGCAAGCTTATTGCAGCATCTTCAAAAGGCGAATGAAAGCTGCTCTTATGAGGCATTTAAGTTGAAAATAGGGAGGTCTTTGAATAAAATTAAGCGGTCATGCTAATTTAAAAAAATATAAATTTAACATAACCTCTGGGACTCTTAAGTGGGATAAAAAGCTTATCGGCAATAATGTGGAACGTATCTAAAAATATTTTTTTAATTCTCGTCCAGCTCTAAGCCAGGCCGTACCATATTAATCTCTGTTAGGTATGTCAATTAAGGGGGAAGGAGGAAATTTCCTGCTACATTGTTCCCATGCCTAGGTTTTAAAAATACCTTTGTTTACTATTTTCATTAAAAAAATACACTGTTTTATGCTTTAATTGAAATAAAACAGTAATAATAAGTTGCCATCTTGGCCTCAACTCAATTTAGCAGGTTCATACAAAATAATAATACATTCTGATAGAAAATTTTACTACCCCCCAGCTTGGGAAAGTAGCTGAGTTAGATCAACAACGTTTCCAAAAATGGACCAAGAGCCTAGGTTAAATGGATACGATACCTTAAAAATCAATTTGCGAGCGTGAGCGTCTGCTGGCCGTCTCAAAGACAAAGGGTCTATTAACGGATTCCATCGGCGGATCCAGGGGGATGGGGACAACCGTCCCCCTAGACGGGCTGTAATTTTTTTTTTACTGCACTTACGGAAGTCTGCATTAACACATGTTCTAACTACTCTAACTAGACTCTAAAACCTTTTTACATTACGTTTATTCCACAGCTTTTCCTCCACTGCCGTTTCCTCCTCGAGTATTTCTCACCTCATAGCATAGCAACAGTTTACCCGGTAAATTTTAGCTAGTTCTCGCCAGTTACCCTAGATCGAGACAGTGTTTCCACTTCTCCCGATTTTTCGGGAGATCTGCCAAATCTCTAATCCATCTCCCAACAAAAAAAGAAGATACCGAATTTCCGGAAAATCTCCAGGAAACTTCAGCTTGCTCAAGAAATAAAAGACAGACAGAGGGAATCGTTTGGCAACGGTAACTCTGGCTTCCACGATTCAGACGAAACTTGGAATAAAACGAGCCGGAGTTACAGCAGACACAGTGACGATTGACCAGCCCCTCAGAAAGAGGCTAAAAGGAGAAGTAGCGTCTTCCAGCACAGCTGAGTTACCGCATGATCAGAGTGGACTGCTCACATAAAAAGCCATGCGATGGAAACAGATTATGAATGTAATGCGGCATATGTATCTGAAAGTTTCGCTAATTTTTATACTTTTTGACAGCACTTAGTTTCAAAGTTAAATATATTTCAAGGTTCTAGCTGCTTCCTTTTGTCATGATTGACAAATTTGATCGACGAATTTTCTTTCGGGAATCGCAGCTGGTTCCAGTAAATCTGCGCTCTGAACTTTTAAAATGTGGTACTTTGTTTGCAAATTGTTCGAACACCTTCAGAAACTTTATACAAGATAAAAAAAACTCTTACTGAAAATTCTACCGAATCTTGAGAGCCATCTCCCGATTTTCTTCCGAAAATCGTCAAGATTTTATAAATTGTTTGAAAAGAAAAGTGGAAACACTGGTTCGAGGCGCAACGCAACCGGTTCTGAGTGTTCTGAAATGTCAAAACAAACATTTTGTTCCAGTGTATAGTGAAATCTGAATGTGTGTCTGTCACGAGGACTTTCGTCGTTTAAGCGATATTAATGTTGAAACGCGGATAAAAGACGCTTGACAGCTTTGTCTTTTCAAACTCTCGAGAAACGGATAGTGCAACTGTAACTTCAAGTAACTCTTCAATTAGTTCTGTTGGAAGTGGCGAACATGGACAAATTCCAGACACTTTGCAATCTTCTGTTAACCTGGTAAGCGTTTAGAGTGATCATCCAACAAACCCCCCGCCCCCTACCCTGTTTCCGGAAAACGATATTGGGATCCACATTGGCGCAATACATGACGTTGACGACCGAATAAAGTGCGAGTTTCTGGAGAGGCCATGGAAACTGCCGATTGGATACCAAATGCCACACTCTGTTCATTTAAAGTGGGGGAAAGAGGAGAAAAGGTACTTGAACGATTCTCATTTGCAGAGTTTCCACTGGCTTGTATATTCTGCTGTAAAGAACGGCCTTTTTTGTAAATACGGCCCTCTTTGTGTAACCAGGACTAGCGGGGGTTCAAACAGACAGGTTGCGCTACAAGCTGGTCACAAAGCCTGTCACAAAACCTGCTAAGTTACTGGGAAAAGATGGAGACCTGACAGTTCATGATACTTCCCAGTACCATCGCGACGCAGTAGAAGCTTGAAAGCGCCTACCATTCTCCGCACGAATCTGTAAATAACCGCGTTAAGGAACAGCGAATGAAACAAGTAACAGAAAACTGAGAGAGACTTAAACCGATTCTGGAATCAATCTTATTTCTAGGAAGGAAGAAAATTCCACTGAGTGGCCATCGGGATGATGGTAGCTTAAGCTTGGATGACATGCCACTTTGCAATGAAGGAAACTTCCGAGAACTACTAGGTTATCGTGCTGAAACTGGCGACAGTAAATTAAAGGAACAACTGAAAACATCGGAAAAAATGCTACCTATATCAGGAAAACAACTGAAAACCAATTGATTGAGTGTTGTGCGAAAGAAGTCATAGGTGTCATTCTAGAGAGAGTTGACATCAAGGTATTACAACATCATTTTCGATGAGACAACAGACGTGTCACATTCATCGCAACTTAGTTTAGCCCTCTGCTGTGCCTTCGATAACCATAGACGCGAGGACTTCATAGGTTTTGTTGACGTTCATCATGCCACCCTTGAAACTTCTGCTGCACACAAAGAGCCGACTGTCAACGGAAAAGCGATTGGCCAGTGAGTTCTAAGCCTATTGGAAGAACTGGGGTTGAATCTACTTGACTGTGTTGGAACGGGACGGATGGGTGTGCAATGATGGTATCAAATAACTGTGGTGCTGAAGTGGAAATTCAGAAAAAAGTTAAAAACGCCTCTCGTTATCTCTGCTTTAACCACGCCCTGAACCTTTCCTTGTCAAGAAGCTAAGCTGTTTCGAGCATCAGAAATGCCATAGGTATTATAAGAGAAGTTTTTGGATTTTTTAATGCATCTGCGAAGAGAAATTACGCCTTGAATAAGGTTCTGAAAGCTAAGCTCACAGGAATGTGCGAGGTGGAGTGGATCGAGCGGCACGAGTCACTTATGCAGTTTGTGCCTAGACTTCCAAAAATCATCCAGTCTTTGGAACACATTATTCACTGGAGTGAATCAGTAATCGCTCCGAAGGCAAATACGCTTGTGACAGCGTTACATAGTGCGTAATCCGTGGTTTCCCTGCAGTGTCTACGCAGTATTTTCGCTGTGACCTTGCCTCTTAGTTGGCTATTCCAGAAGAAGACTTTGGACTTGGGTGCTGCCGATGGCCACATTTCTGATCTTTTAGATGTTCTGGAAAAGCGACGAAAAACGTGCGACGAAGAGTTTGCATTAGTATTCGAGCAAGTACAAGAATAGTCAGATGAAATCCAATTGCCTGTTGAAGTTCCAAGGATTACACAAAGACAGTTTCATCGAAATAATCCTCCTTATAATACGCCTGAAGAATATTATCGACGTGCTGTTTTTCTGCCTATACTCGAATCAGTCATAAGTGACTTAAAGAGCCGATTCTCAAAAGACACGCCGAACTCTTTCCGGTTAACCGTACTGCTGACATCAAATATTGTGCATTGTACTGATGATTTGCTGCAATCTTCCTTTAAAGAAATCTCTAGCATGTATGGTCAACTTCTTGGCTTAATCGTGCTGTCTACCAGCGCAACGCTTGTTTTGGCAGAAGCGCATGTGTGGAGAAGTAGATGGCTTCGGATTAAAAGAGAAGGAGGTATTTTTCCTTGTTCAGCGGAAGAAACGGCCAAGGAATGTGACAGAGACCTATCCTTATGACCTATCCTTATGTCAGCTCACTTCTTGCTATTTTCATATCTCTTCCAGTGGGCGTGGCATCTTCCAAGGACAGCTTCTCAACTTTACACAAACTGAAAACCTGGCTCAGATCACAGATGGGGCAAACTAGACTCAGTGATTTGGCCCCCTTAATGTGCACCGTGACATCGATATCAGCATTGACAGGGTAGTCGACAGGTTTGCGAACAGTGGAGTCAGGAAGCTTGGATTTTTCTTGAAAACAGTTGTCAGTTGATCAAGTACAGTTTTTGTAAGCATTATTGTGACATATGAAAACTCCATTTTCGTTATATAAGAGACCGACAGGGACATTTAAAACGTGAAAAAAAAATCAGCCTTGCTTAACCGACAAAAAGGACACTACCCCCACTCTTTTCGGTAAGAATCCCCCCCCTACAACGCAATGGTAGATCCGGGGGGGTGCCCCCCTAACGTAGTCTAAAGTAGTGTCATTTACTTAATTATGCAAGATTGCGTTAACTAAACTTGCTCCTAACGTAAGTTGATCGGATCAACCTGTTTTGCGCCCCCTAAAAAAAACCTGGATCCACCCCTGCTACAAAGAAAGGCTGGATCCGCCCCTGGCGTATTCTTCCCGGGGACTAGCTATCATTGAAACCTGTCGAGAATTGTTTTTTTTTACTCTGGAATTTGACTGAAAAGACAGTGAAAATTTACTTTCTTTTGTCGGTGAGTTTGTCAATCAGATCAGGTGACACCAGTTGGGACTTCCAAGCGGTCGAGCTACTCAAATGATGATTCCTCTGAACTGATTTTTAACGTTTTCATAGCAGGTATGCAAAATATTTTTAGGGACTTGCACTTTCATGAACTCTAAAAAGGAAATTCTGCTCTGTTTAATCAAAAAACAAAATTTATACTTTCTGATGATCTGTTTCATTAAAACTCAATATCTCCATCTCCGAGACAAAACAAGGGAACTTAAATGGTTTTCTAAGATTTTCGGGAAAGTAGATGTTGGCTTTTAGCTTCCTGTCGTTTATTTTGATCACTTATATAAACTCTATAAGCTATGGAAGGACCGCTCAATCAATTCTGACTAGTTTGGCCACGCAAACTGAAAAAGTTTATAATGGACGAGGTAAGGTGATTCTTTGATCTATCGAATGGTACTAGGCCAGGAGAAAAATCTTCAAGCTCCTTTCTTCCCTCCTTCCCTGTTTCTGAACTTTAAGAAAAAATACATAAAAGATTGATGTACTCGTTTTAACTTTACAAGTAACTCAGAACTTCAGGGTCTGCTTTGATTTGAATTTAAGTTTTGAAAAAAGAAATCAAAATATTTGAGAGTTGAATAAGATTCTAAGCCATATTAGGATTTTCATTCCACGGTCATCTAAGGTCAATGCCCATTGATGGGAAAGGGATTGAGATATATAATCCATAAGACCTTCTTAAAGCATAATATATACTCTGAAACAAATAACAGAAAATTCTATCTACCTTACTCACAGTGACGTCAATTCACCAAAATTAGGGGGGGGGGGGCAAATGCATTTTTTAAAATTGAGAGGTGGGACTATATTTTTCCCAATTTTCAATGAAAATTGGGAGAAACAATTCCTCCACCCCCAAAGGGTATTTTTAGAAGTCTACGAAAGGCGCTTTTTCCTCTTACCCACTCCCCCAATTCATGCTGCTACACTTATGTCCTGGAAAAGCAAAATGCCCATCATCGAAATTTTTATCCTTGTATACTTGTAATCAAACAGGACCGAGTTCTACATAGACTTGAAAATCCCCCCACAAGGAACTCAAGCTGTCTCCTAGAGATTCAAGTAAAACTGGCAAAAGAAGAAATCATAGGCAGCGCAACAGCGCTGCCTATAGTAAAGAGCGATAAGTAAAGAGCGATGTGGGCACAAAATATTATTTATTTGTTTAGAACAGGGCGCTTCGTATCAAAGGAGTTGTCGTAGAAACTTCGAAAAGAGCTCATTTGATTGGAAATTGAAGGAGCTAGTGCCCTTTTTAATAGTCGAAAGTGATTGGGGGGCAACAGACCCCCTCCCCCCATCACGCCCAGCATTTCCCGAAACACATCCAATTGAAATTTTGAGATAGTCATTTTTTTAACATAGTTAAAAGTTCTGGAAATTAGGTCTTTGAGGATGACAATCCCCCACAGACCTCAGAGTAAGGGTGTTAAGTTATCCCCTGGGGTATACAAGTTTTTTTTGTTTTTTTTTATAGAAATGGTTGTCGTAAAAACTTCAAAAAGGGCTCATTCGAACGGAAATTGAAAGGACTAGCGCCCTTTTTAATAGTAGAACGTGATTGGAGGGCAACTGACCCCTCCCCTCTTACACCCACCATTTCCCCAAACACATCCAATCAAAATTTTGAGATAGCCATTTTTTTCAACATAGTTGAAAGTTCTGGAAATTAGGTCTTTGAGGATGACAACCCCCCACAGCCCTCAGGGTACGGGTTGTAAGTTAAGCCCTGGGGGAATATAAGTTTTTATAGAAAGGGTTGTCGTAGAAACTTCAAAAAGGGCTCATTCGATTGGAAATTGAAAGGACTAGTGCCCTTTTTAATAATAGAAAGTAATCTCACACCCACCATTTCCCCAAACACATTCAATCAAAATTTTGAGATAACAATTTTTTTTCAACGTAGTTGAAAGGTCCGAAATATAATTTGTACTTTAAAAAAAAAACTCTTTTAAATGTTTTCATTTTTATAGCTAAGAAATCAAAAATTAATTCAGATTTTAAGGAATAAATATCAGCATATGTAGATTAAACCGACAATGCACATTTTTTTCAGTGAATTCATTTGAATTTTTTTTCAGTAAAGTAAAAAATTATATTCTGGCTTTTAGAAAGCACAGGGGTTTAGAAAGCACAATTTCTTCTCGTTTTGAGTTTGACTCTGTTATTTTTTTAATTTCTGTTTGTTTTGGGTTTCATTTTTTTATTGATACTGATTTGTGGTAGTTGTATGCTCGGAAGATTTTTTGATTCTATTTTTGTTCATTTTTGGTTTAATGGAGTTCTTTACTTTTTTTGAAAAATGATTTTGTGGAAAAAGTTTTTTTTAATTAATTATTAGTAAAGATGACGGGAGCAGTGAAGATTTTAAAAGTAAGAATTTTTTTATTATATAGAAAGGGTAATCGTAAAAACTCCGGAATAGTTTCATTTGATTGGAAATCGGATGTTTCTAGTGCCCTTTTTAAGATTCAGAGTGATCAAAGGGTGGATATCCCCCCTACACCTCATATTTCCCCGAAATGCATCTGATAGAAAATTTGAGATGGGCATTTATTGTCGTAGAAAATTCGAAAAAAGCTCATCCGGTTGGAAATTGAAAGGGCTAGTGCTCTTTTTAATAGTCACAAGTAATTGGAGTGCAACTAACCCCCCTTCCACGACCACCATTTCCCCAAACACATCAAAACAAAATTTTGAGATAGCCATTTTGTTCAACGCAGTTGAAAGGTTCGGAAATTATGTCTATGAGGATGACAACCTCCTCCCAGTGGCGGATCTAGGGGGCGCCCCCCTAACATAGTCTAAACTAGTGTAATTTATTAATTATCGCAATTTTGCGTTAATTAAACTTGCTCCTAACGCAAGTTTATCGAATCAACCTATTTTGCCCCCCCCCTAAAACAAGTCCTAGAGCCACCCTCGCCTCCTCCCCCCACATCTCTCAGGGTAAGGGTTGTAAGTTATGCCCTGGGGGCATATAAGGTATATATTTAGAAAGGGTGGTCGTATAAATTTCGGAGGGGGCTCATTTGATTGGTAATCAGAAGTTCTAGCGCCATTTTTAAGATTGATAGTGATCCGAGGGTGGATACCCCCTCCCCATAACTCGTATCTTCCCGAAACCTATCTGACAGAAATTTTGAGATGGCCATATGTTCAATTAGAAAATTTGAAAAGAGCTCATTCGATTGGAAATTGAACGGGCTACTTCCCTTTTTAATAGAAGTGATTGAAGGGCAACAAACCCCTCTCCCACGCCAACCATTTCTCCAAACACATCCAATCAAAATTTTGAGGTAGCCATTTTGTTCAACGTAACTGAAAGGTCCAGAAACTATGTCTTTGAGGGAGACAACCCCCAGAGCCCTCAGGGAAAGTGTTGTAAGTTATGCCCTGGGGACATGTAATGTTTATATAGAAATGGTGATCGTATACATTTTGGAGGGGCTCACTGGATCGGTAATCAGAAGTTCTAGTGAATTTTTTAGACTCAGAGTTATTGGAGGATCGATTCCCCCCTTACCTTAGATCCTCCTATGCCTCCAGAGGCGCTTAGGACATCCAAGAAGAGTCGCCAGTCATCTCTCATCGCTGCGGTCGCAGAGACACCTTCCCATTCAGGTTAAATTAAGGCATTGAGTGAGGTTTGCGAGGTCAGCCTGGTACCTACGTCGTAGGGTATTTTTGGGGCGGCCTCTTCTTCTAGTACGACGTGGCTGCCACTGAAGGACACCTTCGGTAGTCAATTTTCAGACATGCAGATCACATGAACGAGGTTCATCCACTTCCTATGTTTGATCACTTTGGTTACCAGTGGCTGAGATGTCTTCTGTCGTATAGTAGCGTTTGTTACTTTTTGGGACCAATGGATATTTAGAATGCACCTTAAGCACATGTTTTCGAACGCGAGGAGTTTTTTTTTCAAGTATTTGATCTATCTGCCAAGTTTCAGAACCATAGCACAGCGTTGAGAGGACGTTGCTGTTGAACAGCATCAGCTTGAGTCAGAGAGAGTACTTCTGGCTGCGCCAAATTTGAGGCAGTTTCCTGAAAGATGCATTAGCCTGGCCGATTCTTAACTTGAATTCTCGCTGACACGATCCTGAATTGTGGATGGTACTTCCTAAGTACTTTAACTCTACGGCTTGCTCTATCGTCTGGTTATTGTAGGTCGAGTGGAGATCCAGTGTTCGCCATACATATTGTTTGGTTAGTATTTATCTTAAGACCAAAAGGTTCGGCATCGTCCCTGAGTTGGTTAAGGTAATGCTGGAGCTTTTGTTTGCAGGAATCTAGGAGGCGGATATTGTATTGTTTGGTTAGTATTTCTAACCAAAGGACATCTAGGACAGCGACATCAATATCTCCGAGTCTTTTATTATCCAACTGGATCCCACGTCCATTGCAGATCCGGAGAATATAATCAATGATAAAAATAAATAGCAGTGATGATAGCACATAGCCTTGTTTCACCCCTGTCATGATACGAAAGTAATGGGTACTCCCGTCACTTGTCTTCACGCAGCATTCTGTGTCTTCGTAGAAGGCTTTAATGATTCAAATTAGCTTATCAGGAATACCGTAGTATTGGAGAACCTTCCAAAGCGTTTGGCGATCTACCGAGTCAAAAACTTTCTCGAAGCCTATAAAGACCAAGTAAAGCTTATTGCGCCATTCATTCGTTTTTTCTAGCAAAACTCTAAGAGTAAATACAAGATCAGCGCATGATCAGTTTGGCCGGAATCCATGCTGCTTCTCTCGGAGATGTTTGTTCAACGCTGGTTGGATTCTGTTAAGGAGTATATTTACCAATAGTTTGCGAGGTATAGATGCAAGACTGATACCGCTCCAGTTTTTACACTTTGCAACGTCACCTTTTTTGAATATTTTGACGAGAGTAGTTTTTGTCCAATCCTTAAAAATATCTCCTGTTCTCCAAATTATAGAGAAAAACATGGTCCACAGAGTTATGCATGCAGCTTCTGAGCATTTAATCATTTTAGCCGCAACTCGGTCTTCCCCAGGGGCTTTCCAAACTTAAGCTACTTAGCCGCCTTTAGTATCTCCTCACCAGAAGGTACTCTAAGACCGACGGCTAGATTTAGAAATGGTGCGTTTGGTATGTCTGGAGGATCAGGAGGTGGTGGTCTATTTAACAGTTTCTCGAAATGCGTCATTCACATTATCAGGGTCAGTAAGAAGTCGTACAAACTCATATTTGACAGGTCCATCTGTCTTTGGACGTTTTCCGACTATCTCATTGGTGATGCGGTACACTGACCGAGAGTCTCCCCGTCTAGCAGCTTCTTCAGCCTTCTCAGCTTTCTCTTTAAGACTATGGCGTTTATCAGCACGGGCGCTCTTCTTTATAGCCTTATCAAGCATAGCATACTCTATTTCAAGAGGGTGTCTCGCATAAGGTGAAACAGTGTTGAGAAGAGATTTCTTCTTGTCAGCCCTCTTCTCGATCAGATCCCATAACTCGACGGAGATCTATTCATCCTTCGGCGAGTTTTTCATACCAAGCGTTTCGTAGGCAGTATCATTGTAGGTATTTCTGATAGCAGCCCAGGCTGTCTCTCGGCTTTCATCTCGTAGCAGATCCAAGGTTTCAAATCTGTTGGGCAGTTTTAGCACAAACTGTGACCGAATTTCTAAGTCACTCAGTTTTTTGTAGTCAGAGGGCCGTTGCCTAGCGGCCCTCACCTTTACTCTGATTTTTGAAACCATCAGGCTATGGTCAGAGAAGATATCAGCGCCTCTAAATGCACGCACATCACATAACGACGTCTGCCACTTCTTACCAATAAGAAAATGGTCGATCTGGTTTTTCGTGTGTCCATTAGGTGAAGTCCAGGAATACTTGCGCATATCTTTACGGGCGAAGAGAGTGCCACCAACAACCAAGCCGAAGGACTGAGCCTTTTCAATAAGCAACTCTCCATTTTCGTTTCGTTCTTTAACACAGTGGTTGCCCAGGACGTCGACATAATAATCTCTGTCGTTGCCAACCTTTGCGTTTAAATCCCCCGTGACACACAGAATGTCATGCCCGGGTACATCTTTAAGGACAGATGTCCTTTTATTCTAGAACGTCGCTTTCTGATCGTCTGTGGTTTTGTTATGGGTGCATAGCACGCAACCAGGGTCATTTTGGAATGTTTTCCATGGAATCGAGCAGTCATAATGCGGCTGCTCACGGGTTTCCAGCTAATCAGTGATTTTGCCACAGGTTTTGAAATGACTACGGCCACTCCAGCTTCTCGTCGCATTTCATGGCCGCTGAAGATTAAAATGTTTCCACCGCTGAGCAGTTGCTTGTCATTTCCCAGCCATCGTACTTCCGAGAGGGCCATGATGTCTAACCGATAGCGGGTGATCTCCTTCTCTAGCTGTTCCACCTTCACAGCTGTGTAAGCGTCCGAACGTTCCAAAATTCAATTTTTAATGATATTTTTGCATTCAAAAACCTTGTCCGTTGGGCGGGTGCAGGGGTCGTCGATGAAAAGGGAATTCCGGTTATGCTTTCCTTGGATGTTTCTTTTAGTATGATTTTTCGAGGGGTAGATTGCTAAATCACCGCAAAACTCTCCTCCTTCATCCAGGCCCCACATCTCGTGTTTTCCCGAAATGGATCTGATAGAAATTTGGAGATGGTCATTTGTTGTCGTAGAAAATTCGAAAACAACTCATTCGATTGGAAATTGAAAGAGCCAGTGCCCTTTTCAATAGTAGAAAGTGATTGGAGTGCAACTTTCCCCCCTCCCGCGCCCACCATTTCCCCAAACACAGTCAATCAAAATTTTGAGATAGCCATTTTGTTCAACGTAACTGAAAGGTCCTTATATTATGTCTATGAGGATGACAACCCTCCCCCCCCCCACAGCCCTCAGGGCAAGGGTCGTATTTTATGCCCGGGGGGGTATAAGGTATATATAGAAACAATGATCTTATAAATTTTGGAGGGCGCTCATGGACTGGTAATTAAAACTTGTAGTGCCCTTTTTAAGATTCAGGATGGTCAGAGGGTGAATGTCCCCCCAAACCTCGTCTTTTCCCGAAATCTGATAGAAATTTTGAGACAATCATTTATTGTCGTAGAATATACGAGAACAGCTCATTTGGTTGGAAATTGAAAGGGCAAGTAACCTTTTTAATAGTCGAAAGTGATTGGAGGGCAAAAAAAACCCTTCCCATGCCCACTATTTCCCTAAGCACATCCAATCAAAATTTTGAAGTAGCCATTTTGTTCAACATAACTGAAAGGTTCGGAAATTATGTCTTTGAGAATGACAACTCCCCAGAGCCCTCAGGGCAAGGGTTGTAAACTATGTCCTGGGGGCATATAAGGTATATATAGCAATAGTGATCGTATAACCTTCGGAGGGGGCTCAGTGGATTGGTAATCAGAAGTTCTAGTTCCCTTTGTAAGGTTCAGAGTGATAAGAGGGTGGATAAATCCGCCCCCCCATGCAACTCGTATTTTCCTGAAATGAATCTTGTAGAAATTTGAGATGACTCTTTGCTTTCATAGAAACTTAGAAAAAGGCTCATTCGATTCGAAATTGAAAGGACTAGTGCCCTTTTTATTAGTCAAAAGTGATTGGAGGGCAAAAAGCCCCCCCCCCCCACGTTATTAAAGTCCCAAGACACATCTATTGAGATAGCCAGTTTGTTCATCGTAGTTTTGGAAATTATGTCTTTGACAACCCCCATACATTCTCAAGACCAGAACATAATTTAGCCCTTTACTGAAAACAAAATACATTTAAAATATTTTTATTTTGATTTTACTTGTTTAAAATATTTTTACTAGATATGTGAAGGGGGAAGTCGTTCCCCCTGCACTCCAATTACAGCGTGAGTGTCTTGTGCCCTTTTTATGAGTAACAAGAGATTGGAGGGCAAGTTGCCCTTCTCTCAAGCCCATTCATTTTCAAAGCGCATCCAGTCAAAATTAGAGACAGCCATTTTGTTCAGCATAGTAGAACGGTCCGGCAACTATGTCTTTAGGGATATTAGGCATGTCAACCCCCCCCCCCCCCCAACTATGCAATTGGCACATTATGTTTTAAAATTAAATGTTACTTTTAGTATCCTGAGTAATTGCAAGTAACAAGCGACAATTATGCCTGAGTAGATCTTTTTAAGCATAACCTCCACCCTTTCCCTCTCCAAAGGGTACTGACCATTTGGTTGGAGCTTTGAGCCGCATGCCCCTGAAGAATCCGTAATACTAAAAATTCTGAAATACTGAAGAATTTGTAAAAATGTTTCTGAAATCTAAAAGAGGCATTATGTTTATGGTTGCCAATAAGACACCTCAGAAATATGTCGAGAACGACTGGGGGTATTAGGTTGAAACTTTTGGGGATACTACTATTACTGCTTCTGATCTTAAAATTTAAATAAATAAAAGAATGTAAGTTTATCCAGGTTGTCAAAGAGCCTAGATAGAATCTTTGGGGAATTATATTAAGTTTTATTTTTCAGGTCAACTTCAGAAGCTATAAAATTAAATTAAAAATTATACTGTTTGTGTCAGGATTAAAAATTGTTGAAAAAGTTCCTCCAACATACAAATAGTAACCCATACTATGGATTCTTGTAGAAAAAAGCTGAAAAGATATACAATATTATTTTTTCCATGAATAAGACTATGTCAATAAAAAGCGAACAAAGATTACTTTCAAAACCTTTTTCCACAAGACAACTTTTTCAAATAAAACTACATAGGCCCATTAAGCCCTGAATGAGCAAAAATTAAGTCAAATAATCTTCCAAGCGCAAAACTACCACAAATAACCATCATTAAATAAATGAAACTCAAAGCGAACAGAAATTACAATAAATAGCCGAGTCAAACTCCAAACGAGCAAAAATTAACATGAATAGGGCTGATAATCCCATGCGTTCTCAAGACCAGAACAGAATTTGGGCTTTACTGAGAACAAAATACGTTTTAAATGTTTCCACCTTTCTTACTTTGATAAATAAAAAATATCAAAAGCTTAAGGAACAAATGTCAGCATATGTTAATTAAACTGACAATCCTCGGTCATTTGCTTGTGTTGTTGATTTTTTTTTTTTTTTTTTAGTAAAGCGTAAATTATTTCTAGACTTGAGAAGGCATGGGGCTATCAGCCCTACTATTTTTGCTCGTTTTGAGCTTGAATCGGCTATTTACTGTAATTTCTGTTTGCTTTGAGTTTCATTTATTTATTGATAGTGATTTGTGGTAGTTTTACGCTTGGAAGATTATTTGACTTAATTTTTGCTCAATCTTGGCATAATGGACCTCTTTACTTTTCTTTGAAAAACTTGTGTTATGGAAAGATTTTTTAAATGAATTTGAGTAAATAAACAGCCTTGTTAATGGTATTT